>JAAAKE020137458.1:0-32963 GCA_010014785.2 Anisolabis maritima
AAATCATATTATTTAATAATATTAACATAATTATATATCTAAAATTTGGCGGCACACTTTTAGAATTTCGCGGCACATAAAAGTGCCGCGGCACAGTGGTTGAGAATCACTGTTATAGACCATTATAATTAAAATTATTATTTAAAAAAAATGTTTGGAGGGCCGTGAAAATATTTTAGGGTATTTAGGGGGTTGCGAATATAAAAATTCATATTAATTTTCGGGTTTTTCGGCAGCTGAGGCATATAGACTTTAAATGATACATGTATATATTATATTTATTACAATAGAAATTTTTAGGCATATTTTATTTATATCAATATAGTTTCATCGGATCCGAACCCACAGCCCTTAGCTTTTAAGATTATCAATATTAACAATGTTAATATCTTTAACCTCTCGGCCACAGAGGGAAAGGAGAGGGGTTTATTTATTTATTTTCCAATAATTAACTTTTTATAATGGCGCCGATTGTTGAAGTGATGTATTGTGGATTCACTCACCCCTTCCCTTCCTGGATGAGGGTTTCCTCCCTCTTCATTTAATTGCCCCTCTTCCTAACGCGCCTCCCTCGGACCATGGCGCATGCTTCTGGCTCGTCCTTCTCTCCTCACACGATTCAGATGAGTTGGACCCTTGACGCATGACGCCGGACGCTTGAACTGCGAAATATAGATTCCACGATTTTTCTTAAAAATCAAAGAATCAGGTGATTGATGATTTACTATTTTCTTTTTTAATAAATAATTTTCTATAATAAACGAGATATCTTCAGTTTTTTTTTAATAATTCGAAATATTTAAATTTTATTAAAAAATGTTTATCAGAAATTAATAATTTAAATAATAACAATAATTTCAGTAAAAAAAAAAAAAAAAGAAATGTAATTCTTGTTAATAATACAGATATTTCCAAAAGATAGGGTGTTCAAATACTTTTATGGGTCACTGTATTTTTCTTGGCTAAAAAAGTTTTCATAGAGTCCGCCCCTTTATATTCATTGAAGTTTCCTTTATATTCTTTCGAAGGCTATATATATATATAGACGGAATTCATTTGATGATAATTATCATTTTAATTTATATAAATTAATTGATAGTTAATTACATTCAATAATTTAATTTTTCAGGGCGGAGACTCTTGGATTATGAAACAAGAGCATTAACTCTACTCCATCATATTGTTTTGAAAATTCAGAATTTTGTGTTTATTTAGCTTCCCTAACCATAGCAGTTAAAGTGGGGTCTCTTAGTTGGATTTAATCTTCCTCTATAGGCTAATTGTTTTTTCTCTTTGACACCAAAACAGTTATTTTAATATAAAAAAAATCGGACAAATGTTTTCTTTTATTTTCAAACTGTTAGTATATTTAAATGAATCTCTGTTTAAAAGAAAACTCATAGTAGTAGTATGAGGATAAAATAATATTTGCTTTTTATTTTATTTATTTTTTTAATTACTTACCGTTAAAAGAAGAAAGATAAAATATAAAAGTAAACATTTTATTAAACAGAAATAGCCTATATTTATATAATAGGAAGTATTATCAGGAATATTTAAGACAAAATTTACATCAAAATGGATAAAGATAATGAAATATGGCTCCATTAAATGTGAAGAAGTTTTCTTTGTTATTTTAAAACCAAGTTATTGAATAATAATAATAAAAAAAAATTGAATATTTGTATTAAAAAAGTATTTTTCAATAAATAAATCATTTGTAGCTTTAGTTTATAATATAATTCTGAAAAATATAAAATAATTTTTTGATTTTTTTCCTAAAGTAGTTTAAAATTTTATTTAGCACTTTATTTCCCTCTCTATTATATTTATTTCATGTTTTTTTTTTTATTTCCACCCCTGGCTACAGTTCTGATAGGAGTGCTTATTCCATTTAATATTACTCTTGTTAGATATGTACTTTTTTTATGCATTTTTCTTTCAAAAATATTCCGTAAATAAAAGGTTGAATAAAAACTTATTTTTAATTTTATTTATTCTTTCTTGATTCAGATTTAATTGATGGATGGTTTATATTTGGGATGTCATTAAAAAAAAAGCCTTTTTATTTAGGTTATGTTTCTTGCCCTTTCCAGAACAATTGCATATTTCATCTTGAATTTATAATACGATCGTACATGTTCTCAGAATTTTTATCCAACTTTTCTATCTAAAGTTTTTTTTTTGTTTTTTTTTTTTTTAATGTATGTTATTTGAATCATACAAAAAATATTTTAAAAAATCAGGTTTCCATTTTCTGTTGGTTAAACCCTGTCAATTATACTTCCCATTGGAATTTTAGAATTAAAATTCATATTTCTTAAGATAATCTTTTTGGGGTGAATGTATTTTATTTTCTTTTCTTTCCACAATTCCCTTTCACCACGATTTATTTTTGGTAGAGGAAGGAACGGAAAATAATTTTTTCTTGTCTATTTTGCAAATATATGTTTTGAAATTTCATTAAATATTTTTTATTTTTTCAAATATTTTTCTTAGTACATTTTTCCAAAGGGATGTTCTTTACCCTCCTTAAGTATTACAGCTCATAACTTTAATTTTAATAGGTATCGGCATCGATAACATTTTTTTTTTTTTTTTGAACTGAAAGGTTGGTATATATATATAATGTAAGGTGAGAAGAAAACACCACTTTTTATGGTATTAGCTCTCTCTAGAGAGCTTAACTCACCCTCTTCAATATTAATTTTTTTATTTGGTTTTAAAAAGTTTTCATTAAAAGTATCTCTTTTATTTATATTAATTCTTTAATTTTTTTTTTAGGACCTTCCGAGTATTCGAGTATCTGAGTTTTCTCTCTTAAACTTCGAGAGTGGCTTCTCCAGGTTTCCAGGAAACGAGTTATTCATTCAGTTGAGTTCATCTCAGAAAGTGAGCACCGACTTTTTTTTTAACAAGACCCAGATTTATTAGAGGGCTATAATTTCAAAAAAAAAAAAAAAAAACCTACTTAATATTAATTAATAAATAAAATATAATTTAAACCAATCAGGTAAACAGTGGCAATTGCATTACTCTGGAGAAACAAAAAATTTCAAGATAAATTTTATTTTTGCAATATATTATTATATATAACAAAATATAAAAGCGAGCACCCATTGAAACTTAAAATATCATTAATGGGAAATTAAATAAATTATTCAATTAGCGCCTACGTTTTAATATTTTGTCATAATTTTTCAACAATTTTTACAAAAAGTATTTTCGACTTTTGGTTCATTTTAAATGAGTTTTTTTAATTTCAATTTTTATTCTATATTAGTCACATATATTATTTTTTCGGAGCTTCTCAATTTCGTCACTAGAGGCATTGCAATCACTTAAAATCCTAATTTATGAATTTTTTTCTTTAAATGGAATTTTTCTAAAAGATACAAAATTTTTTTTTCAAACAAAAATTATTCCTAATGAATAGACAAATTTTCAGATTTGGCCTTCAAATGTAGTAGTCCTTGTAAATAGGTCTATTTTTAATTCGTTTTACTATATTTTCAAAAAATTATTTTGAAAATTTTAATTTCCTTTCGCTATTAGATTATTTATAAAAAAATATTTAGAAAAAATTTGATTTTGAAATTGAAATATTTATTATTTTCATATAAAATTTTTATACATATTTCCTTCATTTGGTTTAGAAGCTCTTATCAGAAAAGCGTTGTTTGATCATAATCCTAATGAGGATCGATAAAATAAAAATTTTTTCATCAAATATTTTTTTAACTCAATAAATATTCTTGAAAATAATAATAATAATTTACTATAGTCACTATGAGATTGCTAAAGAAATGCTTCGTTATTAAACCCCTCCACCAGCCAAGTTGTTTGACGTGTTTTTGATGTTTTTCGTCCACAAAAATTCTGGCTACAGCATTATTTTCATTATTTAGAATTTAATTTTGATTCTTCTTTTGAAAATTTTTTTTTTGCATTTGGGCTTATTTACCAATGACTAACCATCAAAAATTAAACAAAATTTAGCTATAATTTAAAAATAAACTAATGACGGAGTCTAAATGGCCTCAGATTGCCGAAAAATAAAATAAAACATTTAAAAAATATTTCCAAAAAATCTTGCATATAATATTCTCCAAAATAGAGTGTGACTTTTCTATTCGCTATTAACTTATTATTAATTGTAATTTCAAAAACTTTTTGACATTCATATCATCTGAGTTTGTGCCAGGCGGTTTCTAAATATCCAATATGCACATAGAGACGAGGGTGTGCTTTTTATTTTTTATTGGATGGCATGACATTTAGGCCTATGGATTTTAGCGAGGGCTGCGAACAACCATCACATCATATCTATGTGCTGATTCAACGAAAAAATCACTTCTTTGTACTACCCCCATGCGTCACGCGATCTCTCTGTTGAGAAGATATATAGACAGATATGCTGCCAAATCAAATGGGAAGGGGGAATGACTAGTCAATTTAATTTAGCCAAAGATGAGAGTGAAAGAATGATTTATCAAATTGAAAAAAATAACAAAGCAGCAATTCAATTTAATTCATCTCAAACGATTGTTTTTCAAAAATCATCTTGATAAAATTTCTAAAATTTAAATATATGAAATGTTTATTTCCTCTCCCCCAATTAGACTACGTCCTATAAAACGTTGTACATCACTATTTTAAGCCTTAAGCCTTTTTTCCATCGTTTTTTAGTGGATGATATTAGATCTCATAAATAAAGTATATAAATATTTAAAGTTTCTCAGATGCCAAAAAGAATAAAAATATTTTCTCTATTTTAGAGGTACAAAATGAAATACGTATCAAATTTAATTAATCCATGCTTTAACAAAACAAAAGAGTACTTGAAAGAAAGAAATGAAGCATTTTCTATTTTTATATTTTAAATCTCCTTAATTAACTAATTTATGAAATAAATTATTTCCATTTTCCCTCTATACAACTGCAAATATTTTATATTTGTTTATAAAAGAAAAAATTTTATACTTATTATATAAAGAGAGAATGAGAGAAAGAAAGTAATAGATGAAGGCAAAGAGAAAAATGGAGTGCTTATATTCCCTTTGATGTCAAAGATGAAGCTTTAAATCCTGGCCGATTTTCAAGAAAAAATTTACTCTGAATGTATATTTTTCACTGGTATGTCTGACCGTCTCTGCATGGGCATGAAATAATAAAATCCTACTATATTAAATGAAACAAGCAAGGAAACTTAAATTAAAAAAAACTGAATTAAATGATAAAGTGTCCGAATAATGAGGAGAAATATATTTTTTACGAAAAAAAATAAATAATTAAATAAAAGAGAGAATAAAATTTTAAAAAAAGCAATAGCATTTTTTTCATAAAAATTTCCAAGATATATTTTTGTATCTCTAATCTCACTCCTTAAAAATATAAGCCAAAAAAAAACTTTGTTTTTAATTTTTGATGCTATTTTCTCCTTACTATTAATTTCCTAAGAAAACGACCATTAATGACTAGTAAGAAATGATATTAAGTATTGTTAAATATGAAACAAATTTCTTATGAAGATAATTATCAGGCTTTTATTAAAAACTCCAAAATATACTAGTCCACATTTCGGAGAACTAACGCTTCTTTCTTCAGGACTATAACTAACAATTTTTACGTTAGATTCGGATACCAACATCTATAAAACCACACTATTATTTTGAAACTTTTGCAAGCGAAGTGAGCAATTCCACACTCTTTGCGCAGATTCAAATTCGTTGTGGCAATGAGGTTTGCGCACAGATGTTTTTTTTTTTTTATTTATTTTTTAGACTTCCCTCTCTCTTAAAAAGGGCTTGAGAGTTGTTTACATAATTCCACAATGCGATTTTAATTAGAAAAAATTTGATTACAAAATATTATATACAGAATTGGTTGTATTGTTCTTCGGCTCTGGTTTCTCCTTTCTTGAGCTCCTATCATACTCTCCAGACATTTCTTTCTTCATCCCGCCCGTTAGTTGAAGATGACATATTTTGTCATCCAACATCTTTCTTAATAACCAACGTAAAAAAATAAATCCGGTTTTTAGGAATAAAATATATATAATATAATAATATAAGGTTCGTTTCTTACGAAAGCACTGTTAAATGTTCTTCGTTGTTAATTCAACTTTGTTTTTTCTTTTTAGAAATAATCCACCTCGTTTAAAAAACTAATTAAAAATTTTAATAAAAATAAAACTTTAATGGAAATACAATCATATTTAATCATTTTCAAATTAAATTTTCTGAATTCTTCATATGAATTTTTCACAAGTTTATTTTTTATCGTGCTAAGTTAATACTCTTTTTTTTATGTGTCTTAAATTGACTTAGAAAAATTTGTTTAAATTTTTTTTTTATTTTCAAGCGTGTAGATATAAATTAATATAATATTCAAATAAGGAAAAAAGTTTTAAGTTGAAGAGAATAATAATTGAAAGACTCATAAATGATTTTATGTTTTATATTTTACGATAATTGTTTTCGGGAATGCCTAAATAAAATATATATATATATATTATGGAATTAAAAATAGGCTTTAAATCATCATTAAAAATTACATTTTTTTAATTAGTAATTATAATATTTTACTATATATAGACGGGCCTCTCGTCCTAAGCCATCGGAATCTCTGGGGCACCACAGCACCTCGAAAGAATCATGATAAAAATGAATAAAACTTAAAAGACGAAGGAAGGGTATCGCAGCCTGGAGGAAAATAAAACAGTTAAACTTTCGGGTGCAAGTGGCACCCTTCATCAAAACCAAAAATTGTTAAAAATTACACACTGTTATTATGTTATACATAAATTATTGAAGGTATAATACATTAATAGTGTCATTACTTTCATTTGATCGGATTTATTTTAAAAAATAAAAAAAAAAGGGTATAATAAAATAAACATACGTCATCATAGAAACTCTGAAATTTATATTTAAAGTTTTTTTTTATTTTTTACTTTCTTATGTTATATATAGAGAGAAAGTATTGCAATCGCAAAAAAAAAATGGTATCGATTTCAACGGAAATCCACGAATTGAGGTCCCCTGAGTCTAAAAAAATGACTTTCGCCAAATGGTCTGTCTGTCTGTCTCTCTGTTTATGGGTGGAGATAGGCAGAAAAACACCCAAGGGTTCCCAGTGTGCAATAGTGTGTGTGTGTGTCTGTGTACAAGATTTCTCAAAAACGACGAGGCAGAAATTTTATATTTAAGCTAGTTGGTCTCGAAGCTTTTCAATAAAATCATTCAAAGATTACTAATTTTAGTGGTGTACTTTTTTTTTCGATTTTCTCAAAACGATTTTGATTTAAATTCATAAATCAATGATTTATCTAAGTGATCTTTGAAATGTATTAACCCTTATTCCCCCCCTCTCCCAAATATAAAAGTTTGAGGCCCATATTTTTTTAGTTATTTTTTTAGATTTTCTCTTTTGCTCTAACAACATTGATTAAATTGACTGTACATATAATAAATAGAATAAATAACCTTTAAGATGTATTAATAATTTTCCTCGCCCTGTCCCTTGGTGCAGAGCTAGAGGTGGCTTCATGTACCATAGGTCAGTGGATTGCTTCCCGTCCTGAAGGACAAAATTTTATTTACCATATATTATATTGGGTACCAATTAATATAAATAACTAAAGACGGAGTCTAAATGGTCTCCGATGCTTAAAAAGACTAACAAAAAATCATTTTCCTCCTCAAACTTTGCATATTTCTTGTTTTAAAATTTATTAATGAATATAAAGTACCCCCTTCCTTTCAAGGTTTAGTAGGTCATTGAATATAATACGAGGGTGGTCTGAAAAGTGAGGTAACTAACAAAGAAGAGGATTGTTTTTTCAAGTTTTTTAACTTTACTTTACATAGTCTCCTTTTAGCTCGTTACACTTATTCCAACGATATTCAACTCGCTTAATCCCATCACTATAATATGACGAATCAATTACATCAAAATATCGTTTGTTTCTGCAATCACTTCTTCATTTGATGAAAATCTTTTACCACCAAGCCAATTTTTTATGTTCGGAAACAAGAAAAAGTCAGTCGGAGCTAAATCTGGACAGTAAAGTGCATGAGGAAGAATTTCGAATCGTAATTCAACTAATTTTGCCATTGCAATTGCCAATGAGAGAACCGGTGCATTATCGTGATGAGACAACACTTTTTTCTAGCCAAATGCGGTCGTTTTTCCTTTAATTTTTTATTCAGCGGGCCCAATAGCGACGCGTAGTACTCTCCTGTGATTGTTTTGGCCTTTTGGAGATAATCTATAAAGATAACACCCCGAACATCCCAAAACATAGTGGCTTCCACTTTTGCTTTCTTCGGTGCACTGCAACCTGCTTCTACCCATTATTTTGATTTAATTTTTGTTTCGGGTGTGCAGTGGTGTATCCAATTTTCGTCAACAGTAATAAATCAGTGCAATTACGCTTAAAAGGGCTCAAACAGTACTCAGAAGTGGTTACACGAATTCGTTTCTGGTCCTTAGTTAGCAAACGCGGTGACAGTTTTCTCATATGCAAGTGTTCATGTAAGATATGACCAACTAGTTCTTTTGTTATAAATTATATTATATTATATTGTTATAAATTTGACAAATGACAATCCTGTGTTCATTGTGGTGCATCTCTGTATTACTTACCTCACTTTTCAGATTGCCCTTGTATATATTAATTAAATTTTCTTTAAGAAAAATTTTTTTTTAGGATCTTGATTATTAAAGTTATTCAGATGATACTGAGTTAAGTGAAATATTCTGCACACCATAAAAACATAAAGGAACAATATTTATTAAAGAAGCTAAGCAAAATCCTCCCAGACACATTCGTTGAATTTTTTTCTCTTATCTCATTCATTCAGGATATAAGGGAATATAAAATTTTCAATTTACTGATTGAAAATCCAAAATAAATAAAGATAAAATTTTCTTTCTTTCTCTTGTTTCTTAACTCATCCTATCATAAATATTTTATTGGTTATATTGAATAAATGAGAAATTGAAAATATTTAAATTTTTATTTCTATTCGTTATTTTTTAGATATACGAGCGAAAAAATAATTTAAAATTTTGACTTTTCAAACACTAACAGTTTAGAGACAAATAGAGATATTTAATAATAAAAATTAAATTTTCTAAATGATATATAATTTGAATCTTTTGCGAGTATGTGAGTTGTCACAAAATATTAATAATTTGTTGTGCTAATAAAAATATTACAAATGCTATTTTTATATTATCATCCTGCTATGAAATTATTGACATTTACTTCTCTATAAACATAACAAAAATCTATCCCAGAATTAAAGCGCTTACTTCCCGTAATGAGGAATAAATTTATATAAATTATATTGTTTATCAATTAATTTAAATAAAAAACATATAGCGTATAATCATAAAAAATGTTAATAAAATTTTTTTCATGATTTCTCGAAAACTATATTCTTTACTATTTATTTTTAACTTGATATAATGTATTGGAAATTTTAGTATATATACAAAGATAATGAATAAATTTATTTGAAATGTGAAATTGAAATAGTGGACCACACAGTTGAAATTTAGGAAACAATTTTCCAAAAGAAGTTGAAGTTTCAAATTAAGTTATCCTTGTGAGTCTGATTCTTCTCTAAGTGTTTACAACATAAAAACAAATCTTAGACTATTTTTACCACTTTAGAGGGGTGAGGGGGTGAGAGAAAAAAAATTTAAAAGTGACCCCTAGTTGTCAATTATCAATAGTAGCATTATGAAAATTTGTAAATACTTCTTGAACCAATAGCTTCCAAAATTGTTCACTTGGTAGCGTTGTGATCGGAGTCAAAACATTTGCTAGGTGATGCTCTGCATATTTTAAATAATTTTTGTATAATTATTCCAAAACTTTTTTGATTTCCTATTTTTTCATAGAATCTTCAATATTTAAAGATAATATATAAAAAATTTCAAAGCTCCAACTTACTGGAGAGACTTACTTTCCGTCTCAAACAGACAGGCACTTCGCTATTATAGATATTTAACAAAAAAATTTAAAAAAATAGTTAGAGCCGCTGGATTAAATACCTAGATTTTTTTTTTAGCATAAAAACTTTGATAATATATTTTTACTTTCTCTTATTTTTAAATATCTTACCTTGAATATATACAACTAATAATTAATTAATTAATTAATTGATTAACTTTAATAAAATAGCTCCATGCTCATTTTATCAATATAGTTACAGCATTTTTTTTTATTAAAATGTTGAAAATCTCTAAAGAAACGGACGTGGCAAAGAAAAGGGCTTTGATCTTTTAATGTTAGCTAATGCCGAAAGAAATTGAAGCGGCTTTGGTTAATCCGAGCAAGTGCTGTTTAGAAAATCCTCAATAATAGTTTGCCAACATGGCACTGTTAACATGCTAGCGGACAAATAGTGCGCTCTGGAGTAATTCCTTAACTCCAGAGAGAAAGAAGACGGAGGGTCGCGAAAGAAATAAATGACCATTGTTCGGTGGGAAAAGCCTTTTATATATTATGCCCTCTTATTCATTCACAAGAGCCTTACGAGGTGCCCCTAACCGTTCCTCAATCGACCAATTCCATTTCACTTGGTCCCCACCAAGTAAAGCTCCTCTCCACTCTTCCGAGGCTATATTTGCAAATCCTTCCCGCCGAAATCGAACTAAACGAGCTTTTGCAAAATAATGATAGTAGAGTCACCGCCTTGCTATTCTTGAAATTGGATTTTTGTTTCTCCGGAGAATAAATCAATAAAGATTAAGAATATTCTATTAATTATTAACATCGAAAGTCCCAAGCTAATCTAGAGGCTTTTGAAATAATTTTTTATTGAAGATTCTTAAGAGTAAAGTTATTTTAAATGGAAATGAACTTAGCTAATTTTTTCATCTAAAAGATTTTTAACCTTTTTGTTAGGAGTGTTAGAAGCCAAAATTATAATTCTGCAAAAATGAGCATACCGGCCCTTTCTCAACCCCCTAGCTCTTTACGTGATGTAGCAATTCAAAATTTGTGGGAAGGGTGTATTGTAAATATATCACGGTTACTTTGCTCGTAGTTTCTTGATTTGGATAGGGGGCAGGTTTTATCTCAGTATATAAGTTTTAAAACGAAGTTTAATTCTTAATCTTGGTTCTTTATTGATAGCCGCTCTGTTTGGGATTCGAGTTATGAGCCTGGGAAACCGTGATTGTCATTCATTTACATGCTGTGAACCCGTTAATAAAACCTTCTCTAATAACGAAAAACAATTTTTTTTTCAGTCTTTTCGGCATCATTTAGACTCCGACCTTATTTATCGGATTAATTGGCAACCAAAATAATATAAATAAATTTTTGACAGGACCAGAAGCAAACCTTTGGCAATAGGTATGTGAGGAAAGACCTCTGCACCAAAGACACGGATAAAAAAAGTTAAGTAAATACAATTTCAAAACATCATAAAGCGCATTCAATAAAATATGATTTTTCCTAGCATATCCGCTTAATTAGAAAAAAATAATATTTATTTATTTTATTTCCTCTCTCTTTTTTTTTTTTTATTTGTAAGATAAGACACGAAAGGACGAGGGTTATGAAATGTAAACAAAAATAACGAGGATGTTTGAATTTTTGGAATGCTTTCAAATTCACAAACATTTTATTTTATTGCCCTCTCATTATCTGTTCTAAGTTATACGGTATAAACATGTTGCTATAAACAACAAATAATAATCCTACTATTTACATAGTGTCTGTATTTTTTATATGACCCTTTCCAAGTTTTTTTTCTACATAAAAAAATTCCCCAAAAATAAAAATTTTAAAATAATTACACTGTGAATAAATTTTTTTTCATTTATTCCTGACAGTCCCAGCCACCCAGCCTTCATCTTTAGTGAGTAAAGTTAATTCTTATTTTATTAAGCTAGACATGACAGCATTTCACTGAACTTTTTTTTACCTCGTTTAAAAAAATTCAAATATAAATATTGAATCAATAATTACATGTAGGAAAACAAAATGCAACAGACAAATAAATACTATACGTATCTAAAATAAGTAGACAATATCTATGTTGTTTCTTCTTAATTAATAATTAGAATATCTACATAAAATCCAAAAATAGTGATTTCATAATATGTAAAATATTAAACTTTGATGATTTTGGTTTTCATGCACATTTTTCATTTATTTTTAAGATGAATTAAAAAGTTTGTCTACTTATTTTGGATTCGAATAGTATGTAAGCATATACTATCCCGTCAAAAGTAATTAAACAACCTGTATCTTTTGTTTCATCTTAATGTATAATTAGAAGACTTATATGAAATTCAAAATCATCATTTCGAAATTCAACTTCATAATGTTTTATCTATTATTAAATTAATTGTTTTGGAATTTTATATAGGTCTTCTAATTATACATTAAAACGAAACAAAAGATACCAGTTTGTCAATTATTTTTGAGGGGGAGAGTACATAGTACACAGCCAGTGCACGAACACTCCTACTACATGACATTATTTAATTAATATTTTACATGCTTTTTCCGTTATAAACTATATAGTCTTAAATTTTGTTTACACAGACACATACTAAGGCAAATGGAATAGCGACCTCGAGCTACACAAGCTAAGAGTTTTTATTCCCTTTTTTCCGAAAGACGGTTCAAAACCTTTTGTTTTCTCATTTCATCTAAGACCATAAAGACATATATACTCAACGATAACCGTTACCCATCCATATTTATTCAAATTAATTGGACACCAATTATTTTAAATAAATATTTTAGCCCATGTAAGCTGACCTAAGAGGCAGTCTTCACTCTAATCCCAAAAACAAGGGCAACCCTTTTTTTTCTAACTTAATTTTTCTTACGCCTTTTCGACCACTTATCATCAAATACCGACTCGAGCAAAGAATAAAAATGTGGAGCATGTGAATTTATTTTATTTTGACAAATACGTATATAAATATTAAAGAAAATGTTTATAAGTGAGATATAGCTGGGCAAATCAATTTGTGTTAGGGTTCGGAGAAAAAGAAAACCAGCTGCTTTTCTCAGGTCACTATACACCACTTTATTCAGAAAATATTTCGACCAACATTATCCTTACCAAAATATTAAAGAAAATATTCCAATATTTCACTAGAAGTGTCAAATAACCAGGCTATAGCTGAAAAAAACTAAAAATTATTCAAGAATATAATTATTTAATGTATTTCATAAATAAATATATAAATTCGTTTGATGCCTTCAAATAATTGCGAACCCCATGACGATTCCCAAGTCAATGATGAATGGCCGTCTCTATAAAGATAAAAAAAAAAAATAAATTAATATTAATTATTTCCCGTTCTTTTTCGAATTTGTTCAGGTGGATTAGGATATTGTGCTTTTGTGATATACGAATTTTAACATAAGCCGTTTGATTGAGGGCAATATTTCACTAGAAGTGTCAAATTTGACCCAATAATATTTTCCCCAATGATGGATAGGCGATCGAAAATAGCAATGCGTTATCTTTGCACTTGTATTCAAGCTTTTTTTCCTGCCGAGATCACCCCCCATCCTCTCCCTTTCGTATCTTGTATATAATAAATAAACTCATGGAGTTTTTTTTTTTTTTTCAAAATCCAATTATACTTATATTGCTTGTCCTGTGACGTCAAATTTATTTAACTATTCATTTTATTTAATATCATCTGTCTTATTTGAAACTCTTTTATGCTAGATTATTCTAGTTTCTCACCTTTATATTTTTAATTCAGAAGAGAGATATGTAAATTTATTTGGTTTATTATGTAAAAATTATAAATAGACCGAATACAATATGAATTGTAATAAATCTTCTAATCCTTCCCTACTATTTTTCCATTTTTTTGTGGCGCCTCACAATCAAATTTTTTTCATTCTACATTTTTCTCCCTAGCAAAAAATTTCTATTATTATTTTTGAAGAGGATCTTTTTGATCTTTTTACTAGAATACAAAAAAGCTCGAGTTTTTGGATCTCAAATTTGAGTCAATCAAAATTCTTAAAACTTCAGGGTATTTATTAGATATTAAATGGAATTATTAATATTTTGTTTTAAAATAAATTACTTTTTTTTTTTAGAAACTGATTATTTAAAAATTGTTTTAGAAATTAGTTTTACTTCCTCAAACTAGGAGTGAAAATTTTGTAATCGCTCTTTATTTTTTTTCTTTTGACATCTAAAGTCATATAAACGATAATTTATATAATTTAATTTTATTGATTACCGTTATCCACCCATATTTATTTAAATTAATTCATATCATTAAAAAAATATCGTCCAGAACGAGAACCATAGTCTTTGTATTAATATCATGAAACAAGAATTTCTTCTTAAGGCAGATTCACCATGAAAATTTATTTAAACCATTTGGATACCAATTGATGTAAATAAATATGGGAAATAAATATCGTTATTAAACTATATATTTAATTATTTAAAGTCTATATGGCCTTAAATGCCGAAGAGACCGAAAAAAAAAACATGATTAACCGAGCAGATTTTTAATTTAGATTTTTTCAGTAAAATTTGTTAAAAATTGTATCTATTGTTTTTTAAGGGCTTAAAGACCAAATAACTGATTTTTATTTCATTAATATCGTAGGATAGGTTCTTCAAAATTTTTTGGGATATTAACGATTTCTTTTTAATCTATTCATGATCAACTGTAATTGGATTTTATGTTATATCTCTGAAAGTTCACAACCGAAATGGTTGAAACCTTGCATAATTAACGAGTTATTAGGAGTAGGGGATTTAATGGGAAAGATGGAAGAGGAGCTGCAATAATTTGAGTCA
This sequence comes from Anisolabis maritima, assembly GCA_010014785.2. Lineage (NCBI taxonomy): Eukaryota > Metazoa > Arthropoda > Insecta > Dermaptera > Anisolabididae > Anisolabis > Anisolabis maritima. The sequence goes on from JAAAKE020137458.1 coordinate 14,826, forward strand.
ATCAAAATTCTTAAAACTCGAGGGCATTAATTAGGTATTAGATGGGCAACTTTTTAGATGGTCTACTCTTTTGGGGGAAAGCTGCCTCCTTTGTAAGATAAATAAGTAGAAATATTTTATTTTACGACGTATTTAAAAAAATAAATTACAGGAATATAAATTTATTTTTATTCTCTCATCCGATATTCTTGGTTTATTTATATTAAAAAAGAAAAAAAAAAAAAGATGTTATTATCCAACGAGCGAAAGGCCCAGGGGTGGAATTTCTTATCTAAAATATCTAAAATAAAATAGAAACAATTTTTGTGAGTTAGTTTCATACAAACTTTTATCTAAAGATATTTATAAACTACATATCAGTAGTTTGGACTATGTTTTCTAACATGACAACATCTCTTTCTGTCTCTATTTCATGTGTTTGTTCCTAAGATTTCTTCCATGTGTTGGTGTTTGTTCAGTCCCCAGGGACTTTCCTTCTGTCAGTCAGAGTTTTTGGTTAAGTCACAATCTTTTTTTTTTCCTCATCGCTTTGTTATTTCAAGCGATGTTTCTCCACCTTTGTGACATCACAAAGTTAGCCTTATTTTTTATAACTCTCTTGCTTTAGATATGAGAGTGTGCTAACTCTTCTTGTATTAATTTTCATAGTTTATTTTTTCTATATATGTATAAAACTTTAAATTCATCTTTTAAAATAGTAATGTGCTTTCCTCCTGGTCCTTGACATCTGAGGCCATATTAACTTTAAACAATTTTAATAATTTATTATTACAGGCCGACTGCCCCAGCATAAGCGAACAGCAACTAAGATTTTTGTTTATAAGAGCTGCTAAATCTTAGATGGGTGACCCTAAGAAAAAATAGCCAACAAGAAGCCACCGATAATAATTTTCTTCATCATTTAATGTATATGTAGAAATCAAAATTTAAAAATTCCAAGATCATCTTTACTTAATTTTTGCTCATGCCTAAAACTTGCAAATTTTTCCAGATTAACCTTACTAATTTCATGTCAAAACTTTCACATATTCACAAAAATAAATTTCATATAATTAATTTTATAATTAATATTTTCTAAGCAATTTCGTGACAATAAATCTGCAACAAACGTCTCTTCCATTTTTTATAAATTATTTTTTAATTTAACCATTTACAATTCTAAAAGCATTCTTTGAAGCCTCTTAGGTGCAACTTCTTAAAAAAAAGTCTCAAATGACTTCATCTTTGAATACTATCGAAAGACATTCCTTTTCTACCTGCACATAATTTCGTTCGGCTTTGTTAAATGTTTTTCGAGACAAAAATAATTGGCTTACCTTCTTGAATTAAACAAACTATGAATATGCTTTATATTCACTGCATAATTGTGCATAATAATTGGTTTTTCTACATTATAATAACCAAAAACTGGTTAAATTTTTTAATTTATTAAAAGCTTCTTTCCAACTAAAAGAATTTTTTCATTTATTAATTTTAATGGTTCATAAACTTGTTACATTCTTGGTTAAAACTTGCTTAAATAATTAATATAACCAAAAAATCGCTTAATCTCTTAAATTTCTCAACTTTGAAATATTCAAAATTGCAGCAACTCCATCTGCTTGCGTCAATGTCCCATATATGTTATTTCATTAAATTTTAATTTAATTTTCTTAATACTTATATTGAATTTACTTTCTCTCAATCTTCCAAATAATATTCGCACTTTGATATCATGATCATTAACAGCTTGTTCAAAAGTATTTCCTTTGCCAACTCAAGTATGTCATTTCAGTCCCTTTTGATAATTCTTCATTCACCTTGAATTATCTTCGCTGGAACCGAATTTAGCCTTACCTACGAAGTCATCTGTATCAACAGAAAGGTGTCCAAAAAGTGGTAAGTTTCTTCGATTATTTTACTTACTCAAATCCATTTTTCGCATCTAAAAATGAATTTAAATTCACAAAAACCTTCACTTTATTCAATCTCTTCAATTGTTGAAATTTGAAAATTTGATCTTATTACCTTATTTAAATTCTCAACAAACAAATTTTTCATTTTTCTTACCCAATACAACAATTTTATTTACCCATGCCATAGTTCCATTCCCTTCGACGGGCTTCGGCCCTCTGATTTCCATGAGAACTTCTCCCCTCGATCTTTTTTCTATCTATGGAGTATATTTTGAATCTGAGTCGAGAGTATGTGAGTTGTATAAAAAATTTTAATATATACCAGAAGACCCCGATTATCGCTTTTATTGTTACCATGTGCCGTGATAATTGATATCGCGATAATAGGGATAAATAAAACAATGTAAAATAGGTGACTGCTGCCAATAATTTTTTAAATATATCAGTAATTTTTTATATCATTTAAAATTCCATTAATCCTTCTAACTAAAAAAAAGTTCATTTAGGAAAGCAAGCTATTTAAAACTTGTAACAAAAAAATACATACAATTATTCCTTTTTAGAAAAATTCGTAGTGTTTTGTGGAATTTCTTCTTTTATTTTTCTTCACGTAAAACAGGTAGCAATGGATGGCATTTTCAATTTCTCGACGCTCATCGATCGCTCGAGATTAGGCTCGCTATTCATGACCTTATCTGAAATCTGAGGCTTGGTTCGGACCGATGGTGCCAAATAATTTTTGCGCTAGAATGAGTTGGGTTTCACCTAGGTCAGTGGTTCGCTTTCAGTCCTGAGCGACAAAAATTTACTTAAGTTATATTAGCTACTAATTAGTTTAAATAAATAAGGACGGAGTTTAAATGACCTTACATGCCAAAAAACACTTAAAAAAAATTACGTAAATTTCCGGGACGAACAAATACAGACGGACGGAAACTTCTCTTTTAGTATATACATAGATTAACTAAATCTTATTAATTTTATTATTCATAAAAATAGCACTTTTCAAATAATTAGTAGTAATAGTAAGACTTTCCATTTCTCTAATTTTTCGGAGAAATCGATATTTTCTTTCTTTTCCGCTAAATATATTTTTAATTTGTTAATTTTCATTTAAAGAAAGTAACCAGTAACTTAAAGGGGGTTTTTTAAGTCACCTTGCAACAAAAAAAAAATACATATACATTAGTAAGGATAATTAGGGAATTTTAATTCCGTTTTAACCCAATGGACCGCGACAGGTAACTCGTTTACTTGACTCCACTAAGTTTTCTTTCTCTTTCGGAAATTATCCTAATTAATTAATTAATGTTTTGTTCCTGAATTGCAAGCCATTACTGGTTAAAAGTTGAAGAAAGTTAAGAAGTCAATTTGTGCTCTCATCACAATTTTTGTAGGTTAAATAATCTTCTAATTAAAAAAAAGGTGATCTATTTCTATCAATATTTAAACTTTTTGGTTTTTATCAAATTTTTCTTATTTAAACTAAATTAAATTATTTTTGATCTAGTGATACCTAACAAAAAAAATTTTACTTTATTAAACTTTTCAAATAGAAAAAAATAAAACTAGGCTAAAACTTGTAAGGCTGATTTGGTTATCCTCAGAAGAGGAAGAAAGTCAATTTATTTAAATATATTGTTCTGTTGAAGGCAGTCGCCAATTCTCTACAAATATATAAGTAAAGACTAAAATTCTTGCGAGTACATAAATATCCTTTTATACATATGTAATAAATTTGATGGACAGGGGGGCTCATACATCTAGATAACTTAGACGGCATCAGCAAGTTTCTCAAGATGGGATTGACCTTTTTTTTACAACTTATATGCCAGTCTTTCATCTCTTCCTTCTTTTCAAACATCAAGCACTGAGACGGGCTAGTTTGTTTCCTATCTTAGACGCATCTATAATTTATTAAACCTATCCCGAAATCTGAGAAAAGGGCAAGGAAAGAAAGAAGTTATAAATTTAATTGATATTTCTTATATCAGAAAATAGCTTTTCCAGTTTTTACATAATAAATTTTCATCAACAAAAATTTAATAATTAAATTAATTATTTACTCTCTACCGATATATTAACGGAATAAATTTATAAAATTATAAAAATTAAATTAATCATTAAGAACAATTATCTTATAAATAAAACTTAGACTATTAAATAAACCTTTTATAAAAAATTGTTGGCTATATTGCTTGGATAAATATAAAAATGGCTCGATCTATTTTAATGTTATAATATATTTTATAACCTTTTATATTGTCTTTAGAAAATTGTATACAATAATAGCGATAGAAGTTTGTTTCTTCTTTATCCATTTTAAGATCGAAATAAAACAAGAGAGCCAACAAGTCTATCTTCATATTCTTTTCCTTGATCTTAACAATTCATCTTAATCGGAAACCACAAAATTCTTTAGCATCCATTTATCTTCTATCACATTATAAAATGTCGCTGAAGTGGTTTTAGTAAAAGGAATAAATATCATCCGTTGAGATTTATCTTAATAACTTGTCTGTTTCTTTTTCTCTATTTTCCTATTCTGTTTCCCCATGAAGAAAAAAAATGCTTATTTTAAAATGAAACGCTTCCATAATTCTCATGAATAAGAAATCAAATTTTTGGAATAATTAATTTTAAAAAATATATAATAATAATAATATATACCCTATATAGGATCAAAATGTGCTCTTTCTATAAAGGGGTTCATTTCCGATCTGAAATGGCGTGTTCACCCCTAATTAGATAAAATTAAAATAAATTGTGATAATTTTGGAAACGAAATTTTGGTTATATTGGGCCCTCGGGCAAGTCTACGAGGAGAGGGGATTGCTATGAGCTTTTTCAATGCTACACATCGAGAGATTCTCTTCTCAGACATGACTTCCTCCCTAACATAAATTAGATTTTTGAAACATCTATGTAGATATAGAAAAAGAGGATTAGTCAGCTTGTTAGAAATAAATATAAAGAGGGTAAGTTAGAAATAAGAAAAACTAACTTCTAATGATGCCACTAGATGGTGGTTTAGTCAATTTGAGATGTTTATTTCTTTGTAGAAAAGCATCTTGGCCTCTGATAAATAAACAAGAATTCCGGTGGTTGGGTCTATGCAATGCAATGAAATGAATTAAGAATAAATTGGAAGTGGCCTCCCTTTGACTTTCTCATTTATAGGTGAGTGTCCATTTTAAAAAAAAACGTTTAGGCAAAGTACCACTTTTAACAAAAGTCTTTGATTTGATATAATCTATGTATACTATACAATATACAATTTAATTTAACACTGTTTTTTAGAAAAATATTTCATATAAAGTACCACTTATTCTTGCCAGAAATAGTCGAAAAGCTTATAGTGTTCTATAATTTTTTTGAAAGGTACGTATGTACAATTTGGTTGATCTACATTTAAGCCTGCTCGAGTTACTGAGTTAACAAACTCAAAGATATAATTTTAAAAAAATTTTTAGACTCAGGGCTGTCCAAAAATGTCAGGAACAATAAAAATTTTTCGACGATTACAATACTTTCATTCATCGTATACAGAAAAGTAAAAAGAACAATAAATTAAAATAATTATTAATGATTGAATTATTTTAGTGATCTACAGTCGGAAGGAATTTATAACTTTTGAGAATTATTATACTCTTAAATAATGAGAAAGATTAATCTCAGTGTAGCGAAACTCATCTTAATAAATTAACTTAAAAAAAAAAAACATTCAAATCGCTTTAATAATTCTCGAGTTATCATGATTTAAAATTTACTTTACAGACAACGAACACAAATACACTTTATAAAAGCATTTTTTTTAGTAGTCCAAAATCTCGGCTTTGAATTAGCAATGTTTTAAATAATCCTATTTATATTTTAGTGTGAATATATAGCTTAACCCTCTTTCTGTCTTCATATTTGCAACTAATCCTATGTCATGCAAAATTTTTGGAGTGTAAAATCTGTCTAAAGAGGGTTAATCTAAGCGTAAATATTCACTTTCTATTTATTGTATTTAATTGTTAACATTTATAGAAAGATGGAAGAATTTTTTTTTTTTGTCTTTTTTTTTGTCAGCTGACGCCATTTAGACTCCGTCCTTATTTATTTTTATTAATTGGTAAGAATTTTTTTAACTTTAAAATAAATTTAACTTTAAAAAGTACAATGAGTTTGCAAAGATCTTCTTTAATATATTGATATCTAAACACTTGAATAGTTTGGTCTATTTTATATTTGTTTCCATTTTCTTTTTAAGTCTGAGAGGCATTCCCTTAGATTCCATCCATATTTTTTAAAAATTAATTAGACCATACAAGCCAATGCCCGCACTTTTTTCGTGTAAGTAAATTTTTCAAGACCAATTTTCACGATCCACATTGTTCTAAATTAATTACACTGTACTACTTTGTATATTTCTTTTCACGTTTCAGAGTACAAAAGACAGATCAGGTCAATACGGCTTTAATAAATCGATGTGCACTTCGGTCTCGTCTGATATAGAATAGCACCTGCTTTTTATATTTGCATTTTATTATAATGAGACCGAAGGGCAATCGATTTATTAAAGCCGCATTGTCTTCAGAAAAGAGTCTTTTGAACACCGAAACGTCGACATTCTGCGGCGGGATTCGTCCCAATAAATTGAATACCTGAAAACTATCCCCAATTATTTCCATTAAGCAGACCTGCAATATCTACGACCAAAAAAATTTTATTATTTTAAAAAGTAGTAACCTGTGATTTTAATTTCTCTATATATCTCCAATAACAATATATAAACCTTTTAAAGTATTGCAATCGCAAAAAAATTGATATCGATATTTCAACGGAAATACACGTTTTAAGAACCCCTGAGTCTAAAAAACTGGATCTCACAAAATGGCCTGTGTCTGTCTTTGAACAAGGTATCTCAAAACGTATGAGTCTAGTTTTATATTTCAACTAGTTGCTGCTGGTCACTTGGATAAAAATTTTTTTTAGCTTTATACATTCTTTTTAGTTTTTTCGACTAACAATATTGATTAAATTGGAAATAATCTTTAAAATATATTAATCATTTCCAACATAAACTAATGTGGGATCCTCAATTTTGGATTTTAAGTATCCTATACAGAAGATAGGAAGATCCGTTGCCATGGTAATAAAATATAAATATTTTTAATTCCTATGTTTATTAATACTTGCAATTTTATATGCTTTACACAATCTTGTTTATAAATTTATTTTTTGTATCGGTTTATTTTTTATTTTTTTTTTTTTTATTTGGAATTTAATTGCCACTTTAATTAATTTAATTTAATTTTTTTATAATTTTAATAATTGATTAATACACACAAACAAAAAAATCTCTAAAAATAAAAGCTAAATAAAATTGTGAACCGGCCTAAACCTCAAAAAATCTAGTTGTGACAGCATATCACTCAATTTTCCTTACCTTAGGCAATTGAAAGTTGTGTGATATGCTGTCACATCAGATTGTTTTTAAAAATAATAATCCCACTTGTTATTTGATTATTAATAGGAAGGGACCTGGACGCCCGAGTAAAATCAATTTTACTATAGGTGAAAAGTATTGTTTCTCTGGGATAATTACTAAGGCCAGAGGGAGAATAAAAAAAAAATTAAATATATTAATAATTTACATTTTTGAATCTCTAAATGAGTTACTATCTTTGTAGTGGTATTTTATCAATTGAAACCAAATCCACGTCTAGCTGTTGTTTTATTTTGTAATGAATATTTAATTAATTCTTTCAATTAGAAAGGCCTTCCTCTGATCTATAAACACAAAACCCTTTTCAAGTTAAATTAGCTTTTATTTGACAATGTACCCAGCATCGGCGCGTTAATCTCCTTTGATTCTTTAAATTTACTTTCCCAATTGTTTTAGATGCTTTTAATCATTCTCAAACATTGATCATTTTATCTATATAACGAAGGTATTTATTAGCACACCGCATTTAATGGATATTCTTTTCTTTTTTATCCACTCAGATAACAAACAATTTAGGCGTTAAAACAGTTTAAATATAAAATAACCTTTTAACTTTTATTTATAATAATTTTTTATTCATTTGAAAAGTTTTTTTAAACGGGAGAAAACTTCAAGTAGAAATATAAAAAACATAAATAATTGTTTATGTTCCTCATACAAATACATATCTAATCTTTATTGATTATTGTAAAAGATCAACATTTTGTATTTATTTATTGTATTAAAATAATCAAAATAATAATTTTTAAATATTTTTGGTTTTTAATGGTCCCTTTGTGGTTATCGTTTTAATTTCTATTAAAAATATAAAATTAAATTATTCTTTTCGATTGGTAATATGATATGATAAGCCGGATATGACAGGTAGCACGAAATTCCCCCAAGATATTAATAAATGAGAATGCATAGTTCATTCTAGAGGAACTCTGAAACAATGAATCGAAAAATCTATGTCATTTGCGTTCCCTATCTTGCACTTAACAATCACGACCATTTAATGCAGAAAGAGAAGAGTAAGCAGCCAAAGAACAAGCCTCTAGGTAAACTCTCGTCAAATTTTATTTTGGCTGCTTACTCTCTTTCTAAGAGAAATCTCCAGCCATCTAATCGGTACAGTGGTTGAATCAATTTTCCCAAAGATGAGTCCTAGCGCAATGTACTCTTCGAATTAGTAAATACACCAGATTTAATCAAAATCGTTAGAGCTATTATCGAGGAAAAAATTACTAGATATAAATTAATTATATTCATTCAAGTACATGTTACTGGGGCCAGTAAAATGATAAATTTAATATGATAATAAAATTATCAATACATTTTTCAATTATTTAAGATAAAATTCATAGAACATATCAAAATGAGTCATTCTATATATATAATAAAAATAAAACTAAATATATTAATGCCAAAAAATGAATGCTATTTTATATATTTAGTGTATTATAAAATTAAAATAGTAAAACAAGAGCCTTTTGTAATGTCACAAACAGAACTGTATAAAAATCTAATTTTTTCAAAAAAAAAAAAAAATTCTTAAATCCTCAACGAGTATATAAATTGTGTATTTATTGTAGCTTTTGGGTCGCACGTCTATGCAATATATTACTGACGTATTTCCTCTAATCCTGGACATGAATCATTATAGCTGCAGCGACGGAAACATGTCGTTCGGCTCAAACCGAAAAAGAATTTGGACAACCGAAAGGGAAATTATTTATTTACCAGAGCTTTAACAAATTCGTTTTTTTTTTAATTCGGAACTAATGATACATAACATTATTAACATTATTACAACATGACAAAGAATTTAAAGTATTTTTTTTTTTTACAAGGGCTTTTTAAAAAAAAATTATTTTTTACTTGAATTAATATGATTTATTAATTTTTACTTTAAAATTTATTGAATAATTTTCAATACTTAGAAAATCAGAAAAACTTCATTCTTGAACTTAGTTTAACTAACGATTTTTTATGTTTGTTTCAAGATTAATTTCCAACCATTTGAAACCTTCAGAAGCAGAGAGCATTATTGATGTAATTGCTAATGCGCTTGTCGGTTTCAAACGGCTGGATATTGATCTTGCAATAGGATAAATATTAAGGTGCACCTAAACTAAGTTCAATAATAAACTTTATACTAACGTACTAGAAAATTTTAATATTTAATCTTAATAGTAAATTGTTAGACAAAAAAACCAGGAAAGGAGAAATAAAGAGTATCAGGACAAAATATTAAAATTTAAAATTTTATTAGGACGAGAAGCGAACCACCGTCTCGGTTTATGAAGAAGTCTACCTCTTAAGGACGGGAGAATCAATTTACAATAACTAGAACGTAGTACGTAAATTCATTGCCAATAGAAACATGTCGAAAAATGATTTTTTGGATTTTGTAAAAGTAGGTTTTTTGTTTTGTAATATGTTATTGTTAAAATGTTTGTTGTATTTTTGTAAAATGTTTTTTTTTTAAATTTTATATATTTTGAGGATGGCGCCTGGATACTGGCTTAATAAATAAATGCCATTTTGGACACTTAAGTTTTACTATTAAAGATTTTTCCAACTAAAATGGAATTTTCTTGTTAGAGACAGTTATAAATAATTGTTTTGATGATTAATGTTTAAATATTTTCAAATTACATATGATACACCCTATTTGAAATAATTAAATAATTTACTTGTCTCTCTTTATAAATAATACATTGAAAATCATCATCTAGCGCCTGGGTATAATTAATACCTGATAAAAGATATTTATTATTCTTTTATTGTTTAATTAATGGCTTTTTTGTTGGCTGTAGTTTGCCTAAGTGATGAGTGATTAATGGAATAAATAAGAACTTTGGCATCAGCTCATTTCGAATGCTATTCATTGTCTTCTCAAATGAATTAATAAATTTTCAATTAGAGAAGCCTTCAATGATTTTATTTTATGTCTTTTGTTGGAAAGGCTCTCGCGATATTATAAACATTGGAGTTGTTATAATAAAAAATTTTTCATTTAAAAACTAGTGTAAACTATGACCTCTAAGTGTTTAAAGGCGTGCCAAATTTTTAAAGGTCACTAATTTTATAAACAGAATTTTAAAGCCTTTGAAAATTATCTGGTTAATTTTCAAACATTTTTAACAGGTTAAAAAAAAGAATGATAAAATATAAAAAAATTTATTTAAAAAATAAATAAATGAATAAGGAATTTTTTCTTGGAAAACTAAAAAATTTATAGCTAAAACTTTTTTTTACTTTTTTAGAGTTGGTATCTTAAACATCTAAACATTTTTTGATACGTTCGGAAAATTTTTCTTTTGCAATAAATAGTTATTAATTTTCAATATTTGATCAAACAATATGACCTTGTCAACTGCTTTTTAGATTGTGAGCTTTTATTTGAGTTTTCAGGGCTCAGGCTTCCCGGGGTTGAACCCAGGATTTCCAGACTTTTCCGAGGCATTGGCTTGTTATCTATCCACTTCAAGAAGCTCGACTTTTATCAGAAAGTATGATTAGAGTTAATCTGCAAAGATAAAATTTTATACTAAAACGCTACCGATTAAGGGAACCAGCATCTGGGCTGGCATTAACTCTCTTATTTAAGCGCATCCCTAAAGGGTCGCAATCTGATTTTTGATAGAATTGGAAACTTTTTCATTAGAAATAGTTATTCATTTGTAATATAGAAATTAGACATTGTAGTCTTGACAATTGTTTTTTTAGATTTGAAATTGTTATTAATTTATTGATTAACCGATTTTTTTTTTGTTACCAGTTGAAATAATTTTCCTAACTTACCACAAGTTAAGTTCAATCAGTAATGAACTCTTTCCAACCTATTCCCAGATACTCCCGAGAAGTAGCATGTAAGCAAAAATGGAATTTTGGGATACAATTTTATTTGCAGCTCATTTAAATAAAATTAGAGAAATATTAAATTGAACTTTAAATTTTTTTTTGATTCAGAATCTTTTATTAAAAAAGGTAAAAATCGAAAAATTTTCTATTACCTAATTGTAGATATTTTTCATGTAAAAACTCCAAGCATTCATTCATTGAATAGTAGGAGAAATCAGGGGGTTAACAAGCAATGGGTTTGGATGATTATGAAAAATATAAAAAGCAAAGGATTCAAAGAAAGGTTGGCCAGAGGAAAGGCCTTAAAAAAATTTGGTTGAATAAGAAAACGTTTTTTTTTAATTACAAAAATTATGACTTAAAAATGGCGGATTTAAAATTAATCGGTCAATAGGCTCTAAACGATGTAATACATTAATAAAAATAATAATTCTCTCATGGGCAAAAATTCTAAAAATTTAAATTATTCCCATGTGCGTATTCTTATTTGTTGTATGTCAAATATCCCCAAATGAATATAAATTGCTTGATTTATTATCTCTTTTTTTGAGATATTAGTTTTTTTTTTTTTTTTTTATAAATTTTTACCTTAAAACTAGATATAGATTTATTATCCAATTCATTTATTTTTATTACTTTCTCCTACCTATATATAATGTGTCCAACTATTTTTTTGAACAAAGGAATTTTTGGATACGGTGATTGGTGTTTCGAAAAAAAAAATCCAGTATATATAAAATTCTAAAGTGTTCTAAATATTGTTAAATTAAATTCTCTAAATCGCATTTTTTGTCGTATAAATTTTTTTTGAACTTTCTGAATTCTTTCAAAGAATTTCCCTTTAGATCCACTTCACTTAATTTAAAATAATAACGCTTTCATTCAAAGAAACTTTATTAAACTCAGCCGAAACACTTTTGTTTCTCTCTAAGCCTCTCCCTAGACTAAGAGCAATATCCGCAATCCTTTTTACTTTTCCTCACCTATCTATGTAATTCATAGTATAGGGAAAGTATAACGATCGCAAAAAAATCAATGTCGAGATATTATCGGAAATACACGTTTTGAGATCCCCCGTCCAAAATATATGGGGCCCGCTTTACAGATGTACTTTTATATTTTTTGGTGAATTTCTTTTAAACCATTTTTCATTAAATTGGATGTACATATAACAAATTTAATAATCTTTAAGATGTATTGATCATTTTCTACATTAAGATAGTATGATAGATCAATTTAGAATTTTAAGAATCCATAAAAAAGATAGAACAACTCGTTTAAATTTTTAATTCCTATCTTTGATAATAGACGAGATATAAAGTCCAATTTAATTTCTCTTTATAATTGTAAATATTTTTCTTGGAATAAATTTATAATGAAAAAATTGTTGGTACCACTTTTTTTCATTCTGAGAACTGATATACTACCAAAAAGAAAAAATTTCGACACAAACGATCTAGTGTGACAACACATTACTTTCTTTTGCCTAATTAGATAAAAGAAAGTTGTGGGATATGCTCTAAGTCAAACCAGATTTTTTATTTTAAAGTGAAATGCCGTCAGAATTTGTTAAGCCAAAAAAAAGTCATTCGGGAGCTCAGACCATTTTGACTTTTAAATATACATGTATAATTTATGAGACAATCTTAAATCGATTGCTTCTCGGAGGCCCGGAGACCTATCCGAGGTGCAGCAATGCATGGTCTTGCTTATTGACAATGGGTTATTCGGTGGCTATTCCTCTTTTTTCAGGTTAGGCCCACTCTTAACTATCAAATAAGATTTAATTTAATTTATTTTTTTTGATATTTATAATTATAGACTTCGGGGTAAATGTGGAATAATAAAAAAATGATGGTATCACTATTTATTTTTCGGGTGCTGATTACTAATCGGAAAGAAAAAATATGCCAACACAAAAAATCTAAGGAGCTAAGAGAAAGATGAGTTACTGTAAGATTTTTACTTTCTCTTACCTATATATGTAATATATAATATAGAGAAGGTATTGCGATCACAAAAAAAATCGAGATTTCACCGGAAATACCCTGAGCCAAAAAAAATGTGTTTTTCAAAATGATCTCTCTCTCTGTGTATGTGCGTGTGTGTAACAAGATTTCCCAAAAACGAAAACACATTAGAGGCTCATTTTTAAGCAAGATATATACCCACGTCGCATACACTTCGAAACTTTTCTATAATATATACTAGTATTTTAGTGATGTACTTTTTTCGATTTTGATTAAATTTCAAAAAGCAATTATATATTAGATGATCTTTGAAATGTATAACTCTTTCCCCCAAAAAAAAATTGTTTCGGGCCCACATTACTCTTGTACCTTTTTAGGTTTTTTTGTGATTTCCTCTTAAACTATTCTAACGATTTTGATTAAATCATTTTACACCTCAAAATAATGTGGGGCCCTCAATTTAGAATTTTAAGAATTCCAAAGAAATGATAGATAGATTGCCATGGTAACAAAATATAAATATTTTTAATTGCAATGTTTGATAATAAACGAGATATAAAGGACAATTTAATTTTTTTATAATTATAAATATTTTCTTTGGAATAAATTTGGAATGAAAAAAATTAATCTACTATTATTAAACGAGCTAATTTTGTATATATCTACATTTGTTTTATATATGTATGAAAATTTTTTTCAAAAACGGCTCTAACGATTTTGATGAAATTTGGTATATGTATGTATTTCTGGGAATCAATTGCGCTAATCTTTGGAAAAATCCATTCAACCGCTATACCGATTTCAGCATCTAACGATTTTTATTGAATTGGGTGTCGAAATTCGAGTATGGCTAGGTCTCACCTTTGGAAAAATATATTTAGGGTGGAGTTCGGTGGAGCCTATTTTTATTTTTCGATAGACCCTATCAACCTCTGAATAAATATTATGGATATCATGTGACGGCCGCACATCACACGACTTTAAGAAAGTACGAAATGATTATTTTGACTCAGCAGGTTTAGGGTCTCCCAGACTTGAAACAGGAACGATACACTGGCAGAAGCGAAGTCCTCCTTTCTAAACGATATATTGACCTATAGTCTCTTGGGGGGAGGGGGGAGGGGTTGGAAATCATTTTTTTCAAAACAAACCCCAAAGTTCACACAACTTTCTCTTACCTAAGGTAAGGAGAGCTCAGTGGTTCAGTCACACCAGATTTTTTTATAAAGTATAATATCAAACCAATCGTTTTAGGGTTTAGACCAATTTTACTTTAATTGTACAGTAAATTTATTTTTATTAATTTGACGTTTATTGTACGTATGTCTATAAATATTAAAATGATATTTATAACCATATATCGGAATATTATAATGAATTTTTATTTTTCATATTCAAGATAATTCACTAACAATATGCTGACTTTCTCTAAAAATCTACTTTTAAAAAATTTCGAGTTTTTAATTCGGAAAGTCGAAATCAAACAATTGCTTAGTAGTGGGAGTGGTTTGAAGAGTGGGGGCTGTATTTCATCTATCAATCAATGGAAATATGGCGGCCAACTGACAAAGCCCTCTGGCATTTTCAGAGAGAAGCCGATAGGATTTAACGACCACATCAATCGTACTTTTCCGTTTGTAACTATTTTCGATAGTCCCGATCCACACATAGTTTCTTATTCTAATGTATTAAGCATTTCGCGTGATTGAACGTCAGAAAGGCGAGATTAGTGGAATTATTTCAGGGGAAATTACCAAAAACCAGCGCAGGAAAACGAATCCAGCCAGACTAAAGAAAAAAAAATTAATAAAAAATTTATTGACTTAATATATTAAATACGCACAAAAGAGAAGTTTTTCCATTTTTTTTAATAAATAATATATTTATAAAATTGAATTTTGCATAGTTTCTAAACAAATGTTTTTTTTTATATATTCGTAACATCAGATCAATAATATAGTTCCATGCAAATTTTTATCCTTTGAAAAACTCTTTTTGTTCATTCTACACTTTTATGTCTTTTTTACATTTTTTTTTTATTTTTGCTTAAATTTATTCTACAAGTTGTTTCAAAAGAGGATAAACTTTTTCTATTTTATTCTTTTTTGAATTCCGTTACAAGCTCAGCAAGTCATAGGGGGACCAGGGGGGGGGCCCAGTCCTCCCAAATCTCTTTCCAGCCCAAATAACTCCAAATGAAATTTGAAATATTAATTTATTCAAATAGAAAGGGCAATAGAAGGGGTTGCCTTCTCATGTCCAAGATATTGTTTGATTCAATTCAAATAGTTCTATTTAGCTGATTCACTAGTGGTCGCCACAGTGAAAAATTCTCTAAAGCCAAGATTTAAATTTAATTCCATACGATTGACATTTTTTAAATTATCTTTTTGACATCGGAGACACTAGAGCAGCCTCTAACAGATCCTAGACAAAATTGAATTGACCTTATCTAGGAACAGAAACCGACCCTTATTGCTAGACCTTAAGAATTCTGCATCCCAAATATTTGTTTTATTTCTCTATTAGTTGATCTGGCCCGGCTTTAGACGTAAATAAATAAATATAAATAAATTTTAATTATAAGTCGATATGATGATAATCTTTTTAATTCGTCCATATTTCAATTAATTAATTAGCCAATAGGATTTAAATAAATTTTATTCCTCAGAACAGGAAGCGATCCAACGACAAAATTTCTCCTCCTCTTCCAAGGGATAGGGGCTTCCTAAAAAGTTTTTCTTAAATGAAAGATAATTTCTCTGTATTCAAAATGTATATATAATAAGAAGCAAGTTAATTATTTTTTTTCTCTTTAATATTAAAAAGAAACAATTTTATCTTGGGCTAATAACGTATCCTATATTAATTATCTTAGTATAATTACAAAATAGCTAATAAGTAATATCACTAATGAAAATATGTCACTCTTAGTTGACACCCTAACCTTTTACCCTTTAATTAAAAATAAATTGCCATTTAACATTATTTATTATATACTACAGAGTATGTAATAAATAGAATGAAATTAAGAATCGAGATTAAATTAAAGAAATAATTCGTATAACATCTATATATTTCAACTTTGAAATTGTATCCCACCCTCTGGGCAAAAGGTTAGAACTATTGACATGGTCAATATTGATAACCTTCAAAGCCAAGGGATGTGTTGGGGATCCCAGATAGAAATGAAAATTTATTTAAATCAAATTAATATGCCTCGATAATTTGTAATTGTTATTGTATATTGTAACTAAATAAAATTGAGATGACAAAAAAATATTTAAATTACCATTTCACTCTATCAAAATTAGATTTCTTTTAGACCTATGTTAATCCATCCACTTAAATTTTAATTTGTCGATTTGATGAGTTTTGTGTTCAAAAACAATATTGAAACAAAACAAATTTTTTTTATATTTCACCTCTACAAAGAAGGAGGGAGTGCCGATTATTTAAGATGTGAAAAGAAACATTATCCCCTTATATATTTTACATTATGAAGGACTAAGGACAAACTTAGCAAAAGAAAGAGGCAGAAAAATTACTCAAAAAAGAAATTACTGAGATGGACCTACAAGAAATATGTGTCACTTATGGACTAAATGGGAATCATTGATAAATAGTAACATCCATAAAGGAGGGTAAGAATAAATGCCTTCACAATAATGATCTTTATTTTGAATCCGATTTGTAACATACGAATATTATTATAATTGTATATTGTATATATATAATAATTTGTATATAAAGATGTAAATGTAAAACAACTGCCCGAAAAGAAAAGAGAGGGAGGAATCAGATAAATAAATAAATATATTTCGTCTTTACAAATGTTTCGGCCTTGATGAGGCCATCTTCAGAGCTCTAAAAAATTCCTGTTTTTGCACGATATATTTCACGAAAAAAGCGTTTAAAAAAATTCTAGTAAAAATCATATATGGTGTCTATCAAAAAATTGAAGAAAGGTTCTAGTCTCCCTTAAAATTCAAAAATTTACAATATTAAAACATTATTTTTGAATCTTATTATTAAAAGTCTTCAAAATTCAAAAATAAAAAACTAACAACAAAACGGTAATTTTCATTAAATTAAAAAATACAAATATGTAAAATTCCTTGTAAATTTTCTGTAGCTTTGATGATGGGCTGAAACATCACCAATGAGGAAATAAATTGTTAATAAAAGAAATAGGCTGTTTTTATTGATATCTCTGAATTCTAATATTATATTGAATCACAGCTATAACAAAGTTTTTTTTAATCTTGTTGGCATTCTAGACTTTTAAATAATTCATTTATCCAGAGGTATAAATATTTATTTAAAATAAGTTGTTTAAATAAATTTGAATGGAATCCGAACCCATGCAGTTCTCAATGTCAATATTTATTATAATATTTCGTTCAGATAAAAGATCGGGCACATGAAAAGATCAATTGTAAATATAGATAACGTCAAATTATTTTAAATTTTCTTTAATTCATTTACATAATGAAAATAAGATGTTATATTATTTTTATTAAAAAAGTCTCATATACTGACTTAAATGATTTCAAATATGGCCCAATTAAGGTGAGGTCGGACGAGACGGTAGTCTAGAATGACGCCAAAGAGATAATCAAATAAATAACTTAGGCATAGAAAAATTATTTGGGGCCATGAAATATTCTCCTCCCGTTTGGTTCACTACTTTTATATGAATAAATTAACCAGCCGAAAAAAAATAAGAAAATTATTATTCTTTTTTTTTTTTTTTTTTTTTTTTTTTTTTTTTTTTTTTTTTTTTTTTTTTTTTTGAGGGAAAATCCTTCAATTAGAGGTATAAAAACCTTCAAGCTCTAACAAAAAAAATCATTCCTAGTTTAGTTACCCCTGGTGTATCGTGCATGTACACACCATTCCCTCCTAGTCTTTCCGATTTCTGGCTCTT
>JAAAKE020137459.1:0-13762 GCA_010014785.2 Anisolabis maritima
AAACAAGGTGAAGTTGCTATTTTGCAAACTATGGGTTTAAAACGTTCTCAGATTATGTCTATCTTTATGCTACAAGGAAAGACATGAAAGCCGTTATTAAAAATAAATTTTTGACAATATTATTATTATTGTAATATGAAAATATCTATTAGAGTTATTATGATTTAAATGTTAATATCTTTATATAAACACTGATTATTTTTTCAAATAATCATTTCACAATTGAAAATTTGATTATTAATAATACTTTCGTAATATATACAAAATTTCAGTAGGATATGAAAAAAATTTTAGAAAGTGTCAATTTTTGAGGACTTTACCGCCTAGGCGAAAAGCATTAGGAGCAGCCCGTTATCATCTAATTTTGAAAAGATTATTTACAGAAAGGGTGAGAAAATTTGGATTTGAAGGAAAGAAAGTAATTTTCTGATCATCTAAACGTCACTGGGATATATATATATATTCTACATCTCTTTAATTCTCAGTAATGTGTTTGGTATTCTTTGACTCTTAATTGTTGTTTCTTTCTTATTATCTTCTGTCTTTATTTTAAATGTCAATCAAAATTATTTGCCAAATTTCTCATTTGACATTAAAAAAATATAATATGAATTTATAAACACTCCAAGCCAGGGGAAGAGTTAGAATAATAACGTCCTTTAATATTGTATATATTTATAAATAAGGATAGTGGGATAGTAAGAAAATAATTAGGGATAGGCAACCCCTCCCTTTTCCAATGGGCCTGTCAAACACAAATTAACCGTTTTTGTTTTTTTTTCAATTATCATATTGTCGAAATTAAAATAGTGATGAAAGAATAGCTATAAAATCAAATTTCTCATCTCTTGCTTAGATAGATTCCATCCCCCCTCTCTTCCTCTCTGTTCATTGGTGAGAGAGATTATGATCGGGAATGTAATCCCTGAGATAAACAAAACACAAAAAGTGGTTTGTCATCATCTTTAACGGGAATAGAAAGAAGAAGAGGATATTGATTGTCTTTAGATGATAATTTGAGTTATTTAATTGCATTGTTATTTAGATAATTATGAATTAACTAGCTGCGCTTTCAGTCAACTTTTAGACCCACTTCGCCTCTTTTCGAAGCTATAAACCTAAAGGCAATTAGGAATTTTTTCAAAAATAATAAAATTGAAATTTACAATCTGCCAAATAAAAAAAAAAAATTGAATAGGAATATGCTAATTTGCTTGACGAATTTATTCTGTACTCTTAGTAATTTGTATAAGCAGGGATGGGCAGTAACTATTGATAGTTACAAACAGTCCGTCACTTTTATATAACTAGGAACTATAACTACACTTTCAAAGAACAAGTAACGAGTTCCTTTTTTTGGCAGAAACATGTTCCACATTAGTCAAGGAATCCCTGGGTTATGAACATAAATCTGATATAGGCTCCAATTGTTTTGTCGTTATTGAAGACTTTATAGGAATTAATCATTTTCTTTTTTTTTTTTTTTTTTTTCAATTTTTAAGTCATTTTCGGCTTCTGAGGCCATTTTGACTTTAATTATACATTTATATATTATATAATTAGTACCGATGGCTTCCGGCGGACGTTCAAGACTCTTGTTTCTCGGAGGCCACCTATCCGAGGTTCAGCAGTCCTTGGCTTTGCTTATTTACAATGATCTCGGTGGCAGTTACTCTTCTCTCCAACCAGGCCCGCCGGCATTTGAGACTTTAAACAATCACAAATATATTTCAATAACGATTATTCAGGCACATTTATTTACATCACTTGATATCTAAGTTAAATTTTCACTGCCTGGGATCTGAACTCACACTCCTTGACTTTTAAGGTTATCAATACTGACAATGTCAATATCTTAACCTCTCTGTCACGGAGAGGGGGGGGGAGGTAGTCTTATGGTTAAGTGAAATAGCCTATAAACCCGAATCGCAACTGTTATGAATATACTGTTGACTTGAGGAGTCCCTCACTAGAGCCTTTTCAATCACGTCATAGGAATGGATTCCGTTCATTTACCTATAAAGCAGTCATCCTAGTCGTTTCAGTCGTTGCTTAGGAATTCCACCATTAGTTCTCACGATTAGACAATCAAGAAACCTCTAACTCAAGAAATAATATAATAAATTGAGATGAATAAGAATCAGCCAAATAGAAATAAATAAAATTTTATTTTGCTCTGAACTCTCTATTGCTCGTCGCGTTTCTTTGTCAATCCCATTTCAAAGAAAATTTAGATGTTATGTATAATTAATCAATTTCTTGACAATAATATTTGCCAATTTTTTATTTTTAAGTAATGTGAGTGCTTGTTTGCGAGTTTTCTAATAATAACATATTTTCTTTGTCTGACTCATCTTTATCTCCATTCAAAATCTTCAGCCAGAAAAACTCTATAAATAGCAGAGTAAAATTTCTCTTTAGCTAAGATTTTTATTAGATTCGTTTCTGAATGTGGGTCTTAGTATAACTAATAATAAACGTTAAATCTATTGGGTAAATTAATTAATTCTGGTGAATATAGTGAGGTAGAACAGCTCAAAAGTTCCTCCACAGATTTTAAACGTTGCATTGTTACAGAATCTCCTTATCATATTTTATATTGGGAATTTATTATACCATTTTATTTCTTTTCTTTGCCCTTGGACAAATTTCGTTTGGTCTTTCATCCCTGACGGCTGTTCTCTTGATGGAGGAAGGAGCAATTCCCTTTTGCCTCCTCCATCTTATAACTATTATTCTTATACTATTTCTCAAAATAATTAATAATATTATATTTTAAAAAAATAAAATAAAATAAAAATTGTTCATTTTTTTTTTGCTTTATTCTATATTAAGTTTTTGACAAGTGACATATAATTCTAGACTTGTGATTTACGTTGGTGTACTTGTTTTAAAAATCTAATATAATTACTAATAAAGTAGTTAATTATTAAGTTGTATTTCTTAATAAAGTATATAAAGAATAAGAGAATTGGAGAATCTAAAAAAAAAATTTTAAGTAAATAAATATTTCAATTTTTAGCAGCGATCGCCAACTGGCGGACCTTGGACCATGGGTAGTCCGTAGCGCCGTTATTTCAATTTAATATATAGTTATAAATGTAAAATTTTAATATATATATATGATGTAAAGCACATTTTCGGGTTTATTATTATAAATCCGCAAATATACTTCTAATTAATAATAAAAATGAAAGTATTAGTGTCATTATTATGAAACTTTTTATATCCTTTATTATATAATCTATGTAAAGGAGGAAGGGTAGGGTTGAGTTTAGTGGTTCGCGATATTCCAAATTTTTAGTTACTGGTCCGTAAATTCCAAAATGTTGGCGACCGCTGATTATAATTCATCTATAATTTACTTGCCTTTGAATTTTTAATATTTTTACTAAATAAAATATAAATTTTTGTCTAATTAATTAAGAAAGGAATTATTTTTTCAAAGCTTTTTTGGCGTTTGAGGCAGAAAAGAGTTGAATTAATCAATTTTCTTTTATATTAATATATTCATTTATTAATTAAATTTTTTATATTTTCAGACCCAGTTGTTTTTTCGTGCTTCGCTTCCATTCGGTTTTCTACTTTGATCATTTCGATTAGTGAGATTTAATTTCAAAACAGTTTTATAATATTTCTAACAGAATCGTTTGATTTTTTGCGGGTTGAATACTTTAAAAAAAAATAATAATAAATAAATCTTGTGTTTGTTATTATTTTAATAAAATAAAAAATGAGATATAATTATAAATAAAATTCATGGTATTAATCGTGATTTATTTTAGTTATTAATAACAAAAATAATAATAATATATAATAATACAACGTTTCGCAACTATTTCTGCAGCCGTCTTTAGGCATTTTTTTATTAATATTATTTTTTGTGAATTATTAATTACTAAAATAATACGGTTAATACGAAAAATGTCCTTTGTTTATAATAACAATTCTCGTGAAAGTAAATTACCAAATCAAAAAGTGGGGTAGCATGTAGCTCATTAATCATTTCTGACTCTCATTCACCTCTATATAAAATAAATTAAAATAGAGCAGGCAGGTTCGGCAAAAGGCAACCTTTGGATGCTCAATAAAAATTAAAAATTGAGAGGTTTCAAATGAGGTTTCCTTGTTCATCTTCAGTCCAACTTGATAGTATTTATGCCTAAAAGGGTCAGCATGTATTTGAAATACATATAAATATAGATGAATCACACACACTAATGAGACTGTACCATAAATCAACATCATTATTTGCTTTTCAAATACCCATAGCTATCAAATTGGACGATGCTCAAAGATGAACAAGTAAACCTGAAAATTGGGAATTTTTATTGAGCTGCTTTAATGCTGATCCTCTCTCCTCTATTCTAATTACAACACAGCGACAATCTTCTTTTAACTAAAATAAATTAATAATAATAAAAAAAAAAATACTCGTTTGATAAAAGGTTTACAAATATTAAAAATTCAAGTGTTTGATATTAGATTTAATGGAAATATTTACCGATAACCATAAATTAATACAAACAGGTCCATAAATTCCAGCAGAAAGCTTTTTAGGATTTTTTAGAATATTTAATATCATTATTAAATATTTCCGATATCCTGGATCGAGTTCTTCCCATCCACACATGAAAATTTCCATCATGAGCTTTTCATTCTGAAAAACATAATTATTAAATATGATCAAAGATGAAATATAATGGTCAGTGCTTCCCAAACTTTCAACCCATTCGTACTTCTTACAATAATTATTTTTTTTATGTACAAAGAGAAATCTATCTCTTTTATTTATCACTGAGAGCGGAAAAAGTAAAGATTCAATAATAAAATAAACATCATTACAATGATTTTTATTTTGCAATAAATATCAAGTAAATGATATATTGCATTAAACATTTTGCAAAAAGTAGGATTATTTGTTATATTATTTTTCATGTAATTTAAATACAATGAACTATTACTTTTTTTTAATTAGGAAATTTTATGCGTACCTCCTAAAGACCCTTAGCAACAGAGGTACGTGCATCCCACTTTGGGAAACACTCGGCTCGGAGAAATAAAACAAACAGTTTCTCAGGCTTCACTTTATTTGCCTCATATTTCGGCCATCCTCTATGTCACAATGTGATTATATAGTGGACCTGCGTCCGATAATAATATAAAATTCTTTAGAGAAGCGAGGGGCATCCGACCCACCGAGCGATAGCTATGCTAGGAATTTTATATTGTGGCAGAAGGATGGCCGGCGATTCAGCGAAAAAATACCTGACGCCCCTAGCAAAGAAATTTAATACACCGCCTTTTCATATTAACTTATGTACTCACATACATAGCCATAGAGTCTATAAACAAACTTCAAATAGAATATTTTTATAGACTTTCTTAATTATAAAAAAAATAAATTAAAATTGCAGCCCCCTATGTTCTGACAATCGCTTTTGTTTCTTTATCCTCAATGAGGCTGCAAAGGGTAAAAGATATCTTACTTTAGATATATTACTCGTATTATTATTTAATATCTTGTAGCCAATCTTTGGGAGTAAACAACTCAACTCTTTCACACATCCTTTTATTCACAATATTGTTAAAATATTTTACTATAACCCCAATGTAGTTTTTAACAATTTTTGGGATTGTAGGGTATGCCCGAAACATCGGCCAAAAATACAATCGTTTATTTTTCTTTTGGATGCACTATCTTTATTTAATCTTCTACATCGAATATAACCATAACTCATCTTTAATAAAAAGCTTAATATCGAAAACGAAACATGTAATTTTTGTGAGCATTTGTTGTAGAGCTTACTGAAGACAGATGTGAATACAGCTCATTAAGAGTTTTAAAATGATGTATCGTTTAACTATTTTTAAGTTGATGGTCTCGAGGTTCACTTCGGGTTACCCGATCGCTTGGAAAAAGTATAGTGCACATCTATAGTATATGGTCAGGTCATTTTGGCAATGATCCAACGTTAAATAATGAAAAGTGCTATCACAGTTTCGTTTTCATTATATAGATACACCTTCAGCTGGGTCGTTTTTTATCTTCGAGCTTTAATATGAAATTTTATATCTGTCCTTCGGATGCAATAATGTATTTCATTTTTCCTATTTTAAAAATGATAAATTATTAATTGCTAGTACAATCCCGAAATATTTTTCCTTTTTTTTTATTAGTTAACCTAACCTCACTTTTAAAAATAAATATCAAACTGCTCAAGTAGATTGCAACGTCATCATTACTCGACAATGAATAGCCAATCAATAGTCTGTCATGGCAAACATTTTCGGATTATAATATTGAAAGATTTTTAATATTTCTTTGAAACTATAGACCTATCTAAAAAAATTTCCAAATATTTATATATAAATCACTTAAAATTATTGCCAAATCGAGATTATTTTGATATTACCGAATCCATGATTTGACTTCCAAACCAAGAAAAAATAAAATGGTTAGTAACTTCAAATCCAACTAGAAGCACAGATATTGCTTTTTGCCAGAGTGTTTTATCAAACTGAAAGAATTTAAAATTAATTAAAAAAATATATTTTAAAAACTTATACTTATATACTTCTTATCTTACAAAAATAAAACGTAGAATGACCACAGTGTGTGCCAAAGAGACAGCTAGACTTTGATAGAACATTGACGGTAACAAAATTGTGTTCATCTCTTCAAAGACCCTGTTTAAATAAAAGAATAGGAATTTTATTAGATGAGAATTGGTCAGTCTTAAGTAAAAGTATTTTACTATTACTGATAAAAAAAAAAAAAGCTTTATTTTCGGTTTGTCAACGTAAATAGGTTTGATGGAGATGGATGTATCGGGTTTAATAAAACTCCCATTTAGACATAATTTTATTAGGCCATCCTCAATTATAGGGACCCATGTGACAATTTTAAACACATGTTAATTTTTTTCTAAAAATGTGTATAATTTCCTATAAGTGAGGATGGCTCAATGAACGTCTTATCTCTATAAGTTTTTATTAAACCCTGTACACTACTTTGGCTGCCATCTCCTTCTCAATCAATATTTATTTTCCCTAAAAATTAGTTAAGTTCAAATTTAAAATAATGATAGAAATTCCCCTCCCCCCCATCGCTCAGAATTACTACCCAACTACTTTACCTTAAAATATGTTGATGTTCTTTTAAAAATTCTTTTAGAGTAGGCGTTAAATCTTTTTCACTTTCTTTATTTTCAGTAAAAAAATTTTTAAATTTTTCTCCGAAAAATTTCATATGATCCAAATAATAGCTAAAAAAAAAACGATTTTTTTTTTAGTTAGTGATTTGTAATTATTAAATCAAGAGATAATATATAATCTAAAAGAAGCTCTTTACTTAATAATTACACCTTTAACCAGAGAAAGAGAACTAGGAGGGGCAAAAGTCCCTCCCATTGGTTACGTGTTTGATTGTATTCAAATCTTGTTTTCATGAGATCATTTTGTCTCTTTATTCTTTCCTTTTTTTTTTTTTTATGAAAATAGTACCTTAAGATTTACTCTTAAATCTTGAATAATCCCCGCCCCATTGAATAGAATAACTTTTATATATGGATATTATTAGTAAATTTCAGGTGATTTTATTATTTGAACGTCAAATGCCAGAAATCAAGAACGAAAGCCGTCTCATTTTTATCTCCCTGTCTGGACAAGACCTTAAAAAACCCCTCACATTGACCTAAGAGATCTAGAATTTTATATATAGGGGCATATTTATTTATACCAATTGTTACCAAATTGATTTAAGTAAATTTTTCATCAAACTGCCTGGGATCCGAACCCACATCCCTTGGCTTTTAAAGGCTATGACCTCTAACCTCTTAGGCAGGAGGTGGGAGCAATTAAATTAAGAGCTAAATTAAGAGCTAAACTAAGAGAAAGTAAAAATTTTTTATTTCACATTTTTGATTTTAAAAAAATTAGATTTGTTTGAGAATCGAACCCTGGCCTCTCCATATACTCCATAACCGTTAGCCTCTTTCTGGATATGGTGATATAGCAGTCATGGGGCTTCTCTGACAACTAAGAGGCCCGAGTTCGATTCCCGGTGGTGACTTAATAAATTTCATACTTACATAATAATGATGATAAACATCAAAATTGTTTGACCATAAAACAAACTAGCATATAAATATATTATTGAAAAATAAACAAAAGTGCAATAATAGAGAGGTAAGGGCATTTCATCTTTGGCAAAAATAAAAATATTTCCAGGTATCGGCCTGCTATCTTTTGATGTATATACACCAGCGGTAACTTCGTAAATAATCGTAATAAAACAAAGCACAATCGAAAGATCAATGATTCTACTAAGTGTTTTGATTTTAATCGCCATTTTACTACGATATACGTCAATTTTAGAATATTGCTCATGAAATCGATTGATATTCAATATTAATTCCTTGAATCTTTTACGATAAATGAAATTAACCAAAATAAAACGAAGTTGAGCTTGATAAATCACGACCCCGTGAAAAATAAGTTTAATCACGAGTTCAATATCCGGATAATTATTATAAGCGGAAACAAAAAGCATATGGCTTAAATATGAATAACCAAAAACGACAAAAATTTGATATATTACACGGAGTTTGAAATATTTTGTAGTTTTTGGAACGATTATAAAACAAACTAAAGTTAATAATCTGATGGATTTACTAATATAAGACATTTTAAAGAAATTCACGATGTGATGTTTTTCGTTCAAATACTAATAAGAAAAAGAATTCTAAATTCTAAATAAATAAAACGAATATTCCATGTGAATAAAAAACGCATTGATTTAAATAATTTATTTTTATCGAAGGCTTTTTTTTAAAACCACAATCGTTAATTTAAATTATTTAAAAAATAAAAAAAAAAAAGTATATAATTTTCTATGACCTAAATATTCCTCCGCTACCAAAAAATATTTCGATTTAAAGAGATTTTTATGAAATTTTATATTTTAGACCTAAATATCTAATTTTAATCATGAGGTACTGGTTTACTAATTTATGTTTAAGAATAGAAATCTCAGAACCAAGTTATTAAAATTTATTCCAAACGCTTGTAATATTGACAAACGAAAAATTTTCAATTGTTTATTTTTTGAAGAGGGGTAAGTTACTAAAAAAAAAAAAAAAAAAAAACCGGCACATCACATTACTTTCACTTAACTAAGTAAGCGAGAGAAAGTTATGTGATGTTGGTGGTCACACCAGATTTTTTGGAATCGATTAGTCGACTATGACCAGCCAGTTAATGCAAAAGGGAGAAAAGGAGAGAAAAAAAAACAGGCGAATCTAATTTATTCGAACAGGAGTGTTGTTTCGGTCTTAGTAAGACCATCATCAGGCTCTTCAGTTCACTCATACAAATTAGAAAAATTCTCATGTGGTGGTCTTTCTGGGAGGACTCGGCAATGTGTGACGATGGTCCCAAACTAGGACCGAAACATCATTCCTGTTGGAAGATTGATTTGTAAACTCCGTTTTTTTTTTCTCTCTTCCCCGGCCTAAAAGTAATTTATTTATGTACTTTTTATTTTAGTTTTTGCGATTTTCTCAAAATGGCTATAACTATTTTGATTAAAATTCATATATTCTTTATCTTTGAAATCGCATTTTATGCCATCGCAACACTTTCCCTCTACTATACATATATAGGCAAGAGGAAGTAAAAAATAATAGATAAATAAATACTACTATTACTCCGACATCGGCCTCAGGGCTTTTTCCAAGTATTCTACAAGGCAGTCATAAAAAATGAAAAATTTTAAAAATAAATTCCTAATTGATTTCGACAAAAATGATTAATTATAAAAAAACATGTATTGATTAAAAAAAGTAATTATTAATTTAATTTTATCGTTAGAGAGAAATTTTTTATATTTATTGTATTGATCTTGTTGTCAATCCAAAATCATTGGCTCTACTTCTCTCACAAAAATCCTGCCAACCAAAAATTATAGAAAGAAATAATTTTTTCAACCAACTTGAAAATTTTTTTTTCGAATTGCTAAATTTTCACTTCAGATTACAAATCTGAAAAAAAGTTTAAAATCGGTCCATTGAAAGATAACATGGAAAAATGACCATTGGAATTTTTACCAAATATCACAATTTTTGAGTGAGATTCGAATGCCTATTATCTTGAAATTGTTGCGAGCAATTCAGTATCCTTTGCTTTCAGATTGGAATTGCCGTAGATTCAGTTTCGTTGCGATAATGCAACTTCCCCAGATGTTATTATTATTTTTTTTATTTAATTTAATATATCTTGATTTTAGTAAATTGAGAATTGATTTTAAACCATAACAGACCTCTGTCAACTTTATAAGGAAAGGTAGTTTCTATGGTGACCAGTGGAAAGGACGTTAATTAGAATTCGCTCTCATGAAATTTTTGCAAGAAGGATACACGCTAGTACTGAGACAATTCCTCCTTAAAGCAGAACATCCTCAAGAGCTAAAATAAGATTTGGTTGAAAGGGCCCAGATGGAAATAGATGTATATTTAGTTATCTAGGAATATATATTAATAGAAGTATAGAGAGGAATAAAATTACTTTTCTTTTTATTGATGATCACTTACCCAGCCATCCCAAACGTTAATTATAGATAGGAAGCGATGTGTTTTTATTTATGTGTGAATTCTTATAAATAATAATCTATACGCAAAATTAGTATTATTCAATATTTTAATATATCAAATAAATTACAAAACAATAATGACAATAATTGGAGACAAAGAAAAATCACTTATACAATACAGTCTAGATAATATAATATGTATATAACAAGTAGCCACCCCGTGGCCGAGAGGTTAGAGGCATTGACATTGCCAATATTAATAATCTTAAAAGCCAAGGCGTGTGGGTTCGGATCCCAGACAATTCAAAGAAAAATTATTTAAATCTATTAAGTATTAAATTTTATAAATAAATATGCTTACATAATCGTATCGATATTAAAATAAATGTATTTCATTTCAAGTCTATAGCCTCAGATGCAATTTCTCTTTTGGAGAAAAGATTCAAAAAAGATATATAACAGAAAGTTATCTGAATACAATACAAATAATTCATATATATAATAAAAAGAGAAAGCATTTAAAGGAAATACAAATACTTTCTCACTATTCATTTCATATATATATATATATATAGAATGAATAAGATTTTAATATGCTGACAATTTTTTATTAAAACAAAAATATTTTATTTGAAAAAAAAAAAATAGAGATTTTTGGAAAGTTATTTGTATATACATTTTCCACTTAAGAAATAGTTTACAAATAAAATAAATACAATCAAGAAAGGAAAAATTTTAATAATGGAATTGCTTTCCTATAATTTGATAGAGAGTTAAGAAAATAATATCTTCAGATAATTAATTAATATTTTAAATAAAAAGTTTTTATTAATTGATAAGTAATAAATTAAACTTTAAATTCCATTTAATACGCAGATTAATAAAAAAATAGTTTATCTTTCCTCCGCTAGATGATGGCACTGGCATTTTTGATATAACTTTTTTAAATTATAATTACAATTTAAAATTTTTTTTCAAAATAATTTAAAAATAATTAATATTTAATAATTTATTAAATCTTTAAAAAAATGTAAAATATTTTTAAAAGAATTTGTTTTATCTGGTCACAAGAAGAGCTGCCATTTGTAAAGATCTTGTTTGTCTCGTCTTTGATTTTTTATTCTATGGATTCCCTCCAATTTATTTGTCATTTTTTTTTCCAAATTTTTATTAATTTTCCCTTTAAATATAATAAATATATCTAATATCTTTTTAATTTCTCTTTTATTTTCGTCGATTAATAAAATAATTATTTAATCAAAGTTTAATTGATAAAAAATATATTGTATTTTGCACCATTTGAAAAACATTCAGGTATTAATTGATGAAAAATATTTAGACATAACCTCCCAGTTATTTCAATAATTTATTTAATTCTAGTTTATTATTTACTAATATATAAATTTATTTATTTAAAAAAATTTTTTAATAATATGATTCATTTTATTTTATTTTTAGACGTTTATTTCTCTCCTGATCAACTTCATTTCTTCTCTCTACCATGACGTCTCATTGATTCAGATCTGGTGAATTATGAAAAATTTTTAAATATATTTGATTATTTTTGTATTTAAAGAAAGATACTGGCATTGTTAAAATTCGGTACTAATATTTGGAGAATATCTTGACAATGAAACTTAAAATTTCGATTTGTTATTAGTTACCTTTACAAATGTTTCTGATTATTTCTTTAAATCATCATCAGCAGTCAGAATGTAGAATTTAGACTCAACTTTTGCATAATATATATATATATTGGAAAATACTCTTATTATCAAAAGAGGAGAGATGTCCCTAATCTAATATTCCATATATATAATTAGATGAGATGACAAATTTGCAAACATTACAATTACCCTTTTTTAATTTTTATCACCATTGCCATTGAAATAGCCTTCCAATCCAGGTATATATATATAAGATGAAACTACTTTCCTCTTTTAACAATAAAAGACAATTTTTTCTCATTCTTCAAAATAATCTACTTTTATCTCATCCAACAATTTTCCAATATTACAATATCTTGTTACTTAGTATACTGGTATTTTGAAATTTGTGACAAATTTCATACAAGAAGGGATTAAATATGTTGAAAAAATGTTGAATGAGGAGCATCGAGTTTGATGAATTTGAAGAATAAAAACAAAATTGTTTTCTTTTCATAAAATGCAATTTGTAAAACATATATATATATATGTATATATAAAATTTACATTTTTTTCTGATTATTTCTTTAATCATGCAGTCAGAATGTAGGATATAGACTCAACTTTTGCATTATATATATTATTATTTGCATTATATATATATATATATATGTTTTATAAATTGTATCTTTTTTATGCCTATTAACTATCGCATTGCTCGGTGAAAAATTCAAGTCAGGACTTGATTCGAACTTTTCTGAATATATATATTTTTTTTCTATAGGATTTAATGATTACAAATTTTATAAATTGACATAATCAATTATTTACTTTTGCAATATTTTGTTTTAAATGTTAAGTAATATTTCAATTTAAATTATTAAATCTTCCCTTGGATTTATTTAATAAGAACATTAAAAAATAATTAATATAAAATGAAATAATTTAAAAACGTTTTTTATTTTGGGTTAAATAAAATAATTTTTTAAATTAAACTTCATTCATATTTATTTGATTGAATACAAAATACAACAAAAATAATAAAAAACAAAGAGAAAAATTAAATTATTTTAATTTTTATATATCTGATCTTTCTTTCCAGGGTTCCAATGAAGCTGTTAACTTGAAGACCTGAAGGGAAATAGAATATAATAAATATAACATCTCATTATTTATTATAAAAGATAAATGAACATATAAAATATTATTTATTAATTATTCAAAATTACATCAATCGTTTACTTGTAAATATTCTTTCATTAAAAAATAGTAATTAGAAATCTATTATTAAAATTAATTAAATACTTTTATTGTTTTCAGGATTTTCAACAGTCATCAGCAGTCATCACGTGAAAAGTCATCTGAGAAAAAAATAATATCCTGCATGTAAGTCATCATCATCGAATAGGGAAAAAAAGAAATTTCACCCATTTTTATATATAGTAAGTAAAAAAACCAGAATAAGATTGAAAAGACATTTAAATATTAAAAATGTCACAAATTTCTAATAATCTTGGAAATAGAT
>JAAAKE020137481.1:0-13758 GCA_010014785.2 Anisolabis maritima
TGACACAAACCTCTGAGTCTTATCTAAATAAGAAAATAGATCAAGAAACATATATATATGGACTAACGTCCTCGCATAACCGTAAAAATACAATATTTTTTTTACATAATAATACGGACATTAAAGACAAGAATCTTCATTAGAAGAATATTCTTATTTAGAATATATCGTTATAACGCTCATCCCCTCCCACCCCGGTGGCCCAGAGGTTAAAGATATTGACATTGTCAGTGTTGATAATCTTAAAAGCCAAGGGGTTTGGGTTGGATCCCAGGCAGTCCGAGGAAAATTCATCTAATTCAATTGGATACCAATTGGTTATGCCTGGATTGCAAATAATATAATTCTAATGGTTTAAAGTCTATATGGCCTCAGATGCCAAAAAGATTTAAAAAAAGTCTAAACGCCAGAAAAAAAAAAAGCTTTAAATATGAACATAGAAATCGATTATCCGTACCAGAGTATGTCCGGAAAATCAAATACTAATTTGAAAAAAATGGACAAACAAGGAAAATATATATTTTATATCTATATCGAGGAGCTCAGTTTATATGATAGGTAAAAAAAATTATGAAGTCTCAAAACTTTTAAATTAACCACAAAAAAAAAAAAACAGCTCTTCGATCTGGATGACTTAGCCCGGATAATCGAGTTTCTACTAGGATTAATCTTGGATTTTATTCTTAAACCAAACAACAAACGAATAAAAAAATTTGAGAGAGGAGTCAGTGGCGTAGTCGCTTCTCTTCATGGGGGGATGCGAATTTTTTTTTTTGAAGAAATAAAAAAAAAGATGTAGAAATATTATATGGAATTTTTTTAGACACCATCTATTTTTTATTTAAATTAAAAATTAGAATTAAAATGAAAGAAAAAATTAAGTATCTGTAAGATATTGAAATAAACGAGTTTTTTTTTTAAGTGAAAAAAAAAAAAAAAATATAAAACAAATAAAATAAAAATTCTAACTCTTTTCTTTTCTCCCTCTTTCCAAAAGATATAGGAAGTTTTTAAATAAAGAACTAATATTTTTATATATATATATATAAAAAAAAAACAAATACTATTGTAATTATAATGCCAGCATTTGGAGAGCGCCTAAAATATCACCCAAGTATAAAAATTTATTTATTTTTTTAAATTTCGGCATCGGAGGCCATAATGATATTTAACGATAATTTTATTTAAATTAATAATTGATGATAATTATTTTATTCTTATCTAAAATGGTGCTAGGATTAAAAATTAAATAAAATTTTTAAAATTATAAATTATATGAAAATAAAGTATCTGGGAGTGCCAAGTTCTTTTGCCTCCCTGGTGCAAAACATTTTTAGCTGTTCTTTTTCGGGTTAAAAAAAAATATTACGTTGTGACCTCCCTTCAAAATTTTGCTAGGGCAAAAAAAATTTCAGGTTCATTTGCCCCAATTCCCTCAGCCCTCTCAACAATAAATACCCTAATATCTCTGTCCCTTGGAGCAGGTCTCGCTTCACGTTCAGAATCAGTGGTTCGCTTCCCGTCCTGAGCGACAAAAATTTATTTGCTTTGTTATTGTTTATATTGGCTACCAATTAATATAAATAAATAAAGATGGAGTCTAATTGGCCCCAGATGCTGAAATATTAAAAAAATACCTATATAACACATAAGAACTTCTACTTATTTTTTTTAAAAGGAAAAATCACCTTTAATAAATATTTAAATGGGGAGATTCCGACGTAGCGCGGTTCTACTCTTGTAGAAGCACCGCTGAATGTCTCATTATTTATTTAAAAATTTTAAACAAAAATCTCTCTGCAGGAAAAGCTTTGAGTGATTTTATTGAATTAAAAAAAAAAAATTGATATAAAAAAGTAGGCGATTACTAGAGAAATAGATTAAGGCCGCACCTAATAGAGAATTTAATTCTACTATTTGAGATTAACTATGAAGTACACTTTGTTTCTTGCTGCATTTTAGGGGCCCTATCAATTGCGATAATTGATTTTTTAATGCTCAAAATCACACTTAATTTCTGGACGATTGTAAGATAAAAAATTATTACAATAGAAAAAAATCCTTATTTAATTCATAATCCGATCAGACCCAGCTTTAATTTAGAGGATAAGATTTGAAAATGGAAAAAGTTTTCCACGAAAGGTATGTATAACCCTTTTTTGGAGGATTTTGCTCCTCACTGATTATATGAATATTTTTTTTCTAAATTTTTTGTTCCAAGTTGCGATTGCAAAAATAAATCCAATGCAGAATACATATAAAGTATAGAAACCAGCTAAATCAATAAACAAATGTCAAGCGTAAATATAATTCATTTTTATTTTTACTTCGTCATAGATATACGAATATACAGCATTTCCCAAAAGTCATGCATCATCGGCAAAAATATAGGCTGTGTTTCTTTCTCGATTCAAAATAAATATTTCGAGTTGCCTATGAGCCCCGTTTGGGAGATTTAGCTGAAGGCCCCATTTTGATTGCTTTTAAGGTTTGCCATTAACGCCCTTGGGCACTTTAAGGGGTGCGCCTAACAATTCAATAATTAATAAAATATTAAATTCTCGACGTTGCTAAAAATTTTTTCAAAACTTTATTGAAATTTATTATCGGTTTTTCTCTTGGAATTTTATTCAATTTTTGAAAAATTTCATCTTGCCGGGAATCATAAATCCTATTGAATAAAAATATTAATTGAAATATATAAAAATAAGGATGGCATGTCCCTCCTCGAGCTATGACCCTGATTATTATAAATTGCTCTAATGGAGTCAGAGAAAACGTAAGACTTACTCAGCCAAATTTATTTTATTCCAGACTTGAATTTATCAAAATCATTTCTTATTTTAACTCAAGGACATCATTTCGCGAGATGAAATTTCGATTCCGAAATTTCTCACTATATATTGCATATATAGGTAAGAGAAAGTAAAAAATTATTAAACTTTTTTTTCTATAATTTATCCTAGGAACCCTTCGGCTGTTATAGAAAAGTAAAACAGAAAATCCAGCCAACAAAGTTTGGTTTCCGGGTGAACGATTTATGCCAAAAGTTTATTTTTTTTTTTTAAATTGAGAAAATAAATAAAATCAATAATCAACCCGATAGAATGGAAATCTGGGAATCGAAAAAATTTATGGTAGCGAACAATCTTACTGAAAAAATAGTAATTAAGGACTACTATTTAAGTCGAGAATAATAATTCATTTCTAAAAGGGTGATTAAGATTACTTTTATCATTAAATCTCCTTAGCTCAAAACATCCAGTGGCCTATCGAAGTGTCAAGTCAAATTGCCCTCTGATTATTCGAATGGTTAGTAATATGAAAAATAAGCAACGAAGTTACATCACTTTCCCGCACTTTTTAGACATGCCATCCTCTGAAGGCAAAACTTTTAATTATTATCAGCGAGTTTTTAAATATTTGTTCCAGCAGATCGTGGCACGGGATGGATATTGGGTGGGCTTTTTTTACCGCCCCATGCGGAGAGATTTGCTTCAAATTTTTCTTAGACACTCATAAGCTATATAGTTGTTAAATTTCATCCTTTTCCGATGAGTGGTTCCAGAGATGTAAGCCAAAATACACATACGCTCATTAAGGTTTGTAAGGCCCCTTTTGTCTTGAAACTTATATTTTTAAAAATTTGAAGAGTTAAATTTTTCATGATCATAAAACTTTCCCCTTATTATTATATATAATAATGAGGAAAATAAAAATTGTTTAAACGATATAGTGAGTGGCGTTATTATTTAGAATAAGTAAAAAATTAATAAAAATAGGCAGAGTCCAGTTGGCAAAATAAGTTATTTTTTCTCTAAAAAACAAAAAAAAGAATATAAAAAAAAAAAAAAAACGAATGATTTTGTAAATTCTGACTAAATAATTATATCATATAAAACTATAACCAGAGATGCCGAAAAGATATTTAAAAAAATTGGAAAAATTTTGTCGGTATTTTTGGCTGGACAAATTTTGTCCAACGAAATCTAAGATGGCAAAATTTTTTCTATTATTTTTTTTTTACAAAAATATCAAAATTGTATTGGTATTTTTAATGTGCTTACCACCCCCACCGTATAAAATAAAATGTCATCCCTGCGCCCCTCAACAGATGAACCCAAACCAACTGCTAAAGAGATTTTGATTAAAAGAAAATGTATAATACTCAAAAAAATCTCAAAAGTCGAAATTTATTTTTATATCTTGCTTTGAATACTGTACATTTTCTCTTAATCAAATTCAAACTCTAACGCACTTGATTTTTTTTTAATAATAACACGCTAAATTCCCTAAACCGTGAATAATTCGTTGTTGTGAAAACAAAATAATATATACAATAGTATTTGGTATAGAAATATTATTAATAAATTCCATAATTTTTTAAGCCCCGGTATTTTTAATTATTTTCTCTCTATAAAACGTTCAGCCTTGCAAAACAACGAATAAACAAATCAAATGGTTAGTTTACGATTTATAAATTAAATTTAGAATTGTTAATTAATGGTTTGAGGAGGCAATGGCTAAGACGGATAAGCTGCGGTTTTCGAATCTAGAGTATGAAAATAGCTCGGGTTCGAGTCCGGCTTGTCGCAATTATTTCCAAGTCTCCTCCTGGGATAGGAAAGTGGGAGATAATCTCACCCTCAGAAGCTCAAGTGGCATCACTGGCCTAAGTGAGCTCCCCCAATGTAGGGCGGCAACCACCACCAATCTAATCTAACCAAGCCTAATTAATGGTTTAGGATGTTCAAAGACAAATTTGCCATAATTTAATATTTTTTCGAATTTTTTTTTAAATATCCATCTCCCCCCCCCCCACCGATTTCCAATCATTAAACAAATATCGAAATTTAATTAAAATGATTAGGCATAAATTATATTAACTAATGAATTATTCATGATCCTTCCCGCATGAATTCCCAATTATATAATACTTTTTTTTTTGCACCTGATTGCTCTTGAAACCTAATCTATAAACACATGGTGCGCAAAACACATAACACAAGATATTTTGCAAATTTTAGGCTTTTAAATTAAACATCCAAATGTCATGGATAAATATTTCAATAACACTAACGGTTTATAAATAAACAAACAAAATTACCTTTTAAATAATTGAACAAATTTCCCAATTAAAATTAAATAAGAGTTTAAAAATTCTAGGTCAGACGACCTATAAATTTTTGCTCAGGATAATATATCAACGTTACTTTGGCTTAGTGGAATCCCGTGTGGCTTTGTTTTCTTTCTTTATTTTATTTAAACCCCTCTGTCTAACAAAATAATAGGAAGATAATGCCAAACTTCATTTTCAAATGAGTCCGAAAAATACTTATTACAAGTCGATATATTATATTGTTAAAGTGAAACTTTTAATTTATTTCAATTAGTGAGGACAAGATTATTATACTCTATTTAAGATAACTTCAGTACTGGACACTCAGGGAAGGGGAAAGGTCCGACAGCGTTGCCAGTTATGGACAGAGTAGCAGTGGGAATAACGTAGAGTTTTTAAGAAAATCTGGCAACGTGGGTGTTTAAAATAGCAATCGAATTGTTCAGAACGCGCTCTGATTGGAAAACTGTTAAGACATCGGCTCTCACTCCACGCCTCCACAAGCTCAATACTTAAGTTATATTAAGTTAAGTTAAAGTATAATTCATTGATCTACAAAATCAACAAACCATTCAGTCGATGAAAAATAAATATCGAAAATTTGAACCTCTGATAAAGGAAGGCTAAGAAAAGGAAATTAAATATAAGAATAATTGGGATAGATATAATCACGGCGAGAAAATTGGAAGTGAACAGGAAAATAAATTTAACAAGGTTAGATATTGAAATTAGGAAAAAAATTTCTTAATGCTATAAATGGACTATGAGTGATTAAAATGGCCTATATATGATCAGATTTAATATCCGCACCATAAATGTATTTTGTCGAGTAAATATATTATATATATCTATATTATTCGGCATCGGAGACCTTTTAGAGATTATAATTACAAATAAATGTGTGTCGATAACCATAATCCGTCCATATTTATTATATAATATTTAAATTAATTAGAAGCCAATAAATTTGATCGGAAAGCGACACTTGAATATACGTCAAGGACCAGCTGCGAATTTAGTAAACTTTAAATAAAATTAAAACTCACGAAACAAAATACAAAAATATTTCATTTATATGTTTGAAATAACCATTATGAATTTTTATTTAATTAAATAAATTTATAAGAAAAAAATTGGCTTTTAGATATGACAGTTTCATTTAAAAGGAATAAATAAAAGCTAATTTAATTATAATTGAAATTTTCAGTAAAAAATTCCATAAATTGATTATTGAGAAATTCCTCAGGGGTCACTCGATGAAGAATAAATGTTTGCGCTCGCATTTAATAAAAAATAATTCAATAAAAAATATTTCTAATGACATTTTTATGAGGATAAAATCTTCTTTATAGGCCAAAATCTATGCCTCACTTCATCTACATTCGCGGAATCTTAGAATTCTTACCTCTACTCTAAAACTATGTGAATAAAAGATTTCCCTCTCTAAGCCACCTTCAGCTAATCAGGAAAGATTATATCGCGCTCGTTACTTCCCCGCCAACTAGATTCTTCATAGGGGATTAGTTCTGCCTATCACCATTTTCTTATCGCATCTCGCCTCTCTAGTATTCCGAAAATAACTCGATAACACAACCTGTTTATTTTTCCAGGGATTTGAAAAATTATTTATCCCTCTTTAAAACTATTCTTAATTATAGGAATTCATTGAAAATTATTAAATAGTTTTTGCAAGAGAGCGGATTCTTATAAAATACCCATTAAAGAAAATCTTCAGATCTGAAGGACTGTAAAAACACACACGTACCACTAAAAGCCTGTTTGTTGGACTTAGAATGTTGAGAAACGTAAATGAGACAAAAATTAAATACTTACAATTCTAATTGTCTAAATAAACAAATAAATAATATATAAATATTTTATAAAATTTAATTTATCATTTATTATATTTTTAATTTGTTATTTAAAGTTGTTTTTCACTAATTATTTTCATTACTTTCTAGATTTATTAGTTAATTAAGGACTTAATTCTGTAAAAATGGCAATAGAGCAGTGTGAAGTTAGTCATGTATACAAGCGCACAGGCGCCACAACCCTCAGTACATGTTTACTTGTCAAAGTGATGACTAATGTAGTTATAGGGACCGGAAAGTGTATTATAGTGTATTAATAATTTTTGTTTTATTATTTACTAAAATAAACCACGATTATGCTAAAAAAATGTCTTTAATTTATAATAACACAAGAAAGTCCAAATTACCTAATATAATTGTTT
Source organism: Anisolabis maritima (assembly GCA_010014785.2). NCBI lineage: Eukaryota > Metazoa > Arthropoda > Insecta > Dermaptera > Anisolabididae > Anisolabis > Anisolabis maritima. The sequence goes on from JAAAKE020137481.1 coordinate 7,353, forward strand.
TTCTTTTTTCTTGAACTAATTTTTAAGAAAATTCTAGTATAATTTTGATTAAAAAATAAATTAGTTGTTTACGCTCTTAACTTTTATAAAATGTATAAAAAAAGAGAATTGAGATTGGGGGAGGAGATTTTATGCGACCATTAAAGCTTCCAACCTACCCCAAGTTTCATTACATAAAATCAGCCGAGAAGTTGGAGATCTATCTCAATTGAATTTGTTTTGCTTTCTCCGCTCTCAATACGATCGAGAGGGGAGAGAATTAGTATATCGTATAAATAAAACCCTCTCCAATGTTGACATTAAAAAAAAGAGATGTAATCATCATATATTCCCAACGAAAACAGCATCAATTTAACTTGATGAAAAAATAGTAATCAAGACTGCGGTGGAGCGGGAGGTGTATTAATATTAATATAATAAATATAGTTTAAAGAAAAACAAATGATTTAATTAATTAAAAAAAAATAAAGGTTCACATTTTAATGGATAAGAGCAATGCGAAAGGCTTAAAATATTGTTTATATACACCTATTTAAGATAACTTCATTACTGGGATCTTTTTATAATTGTTCCTTTATACGGAGTGCTTATTTTATAATTATATCTTTGTATATTTTTGGATGTTATACTGTATTTTGTAAATGTAATTTGATGGGCTGGGCTATTAGATCGGAGGAGTTCAGCATTACCAATGTTGTGCATCAATGACGGACAGTTTTAGAAGCGCAGAGAGCAGCTGCAAAAATCTGGCAACGTGGGTGGCTTTGCTCAAGAGACCAATTGTCAGCCCTCCGCCCTTCCACTCCACGCATGCTCAATACTGTTTTATTAAATAAACTATGTATAGATACGCTAGGTAGGCAAATAAAAAATTCAAATGGTTTTGCGAATCTTTTGAAATGTAAACTTTAATCCTTACACACTGCTCTTATCCATTAAAACAAGAACAATATTTTTTTTAAATTAATTTATTAAAAATTTTCCCTTTTACTATAATTATTAATCCGCCACTTTGTATTGTATATTCACTAACCAGTCATTCAGTGTCAGAAAAACGCAATGAATAAGTAAACGTATCTGAATTAAATTTTTTGAAAATCTCATTTTTGAAGCCGTTTCGATGGAGGTATTAAAAAAATTGAAATTCAAATGGTATGAGAATAATTGTCTCTTTCTCTATGAAGGAAAATGCGCTCCATCAGGGTTAAAAACACCGAAAAAATCAAGGATTTCTTAGAAAAAATTGACTAGCCCCCCCCCCCCTCCTGCCCCAGAAATTAAATTATAAGCTTAAAGCCCCATTAAAAATTTAGGAAAGATTGGATTATACCAATATATCCAATTAATAAAATTGATTTTCATTTGTATAGGAAAGTTTCGTGTCATGTTTTTGTTTATAAATTCGTATTATTCATTTTATTTATCGATTTTTTTTTTTTTTTTTTTTTTTTGGAACATCTAAAAATTTGTCATTCATAAATTTTAATGCAACCAAAAAAAGAGAATGAAAATTAATTTTATTCATTCACGTGATAATATTTGCATTTGTCTTTTACCAGAGAGAAATGACGACATTCCAGAATAATCGTTATTTAAATTTAAATATTTTTATTATTTTATTAATAAACAACCGATGTTTCGATTTTTTCTAAGACTTGCTCAAGAGAGGGTTGGTTTAGTTTAAATCAATAATCACTTTAATAGCTCTGAGTCACCTTATAATGGATGAAAAATTTATAGGGGGAGAATTTTATTTATTTATGGAAACAACAACGTTGGGCGAACAAATGGTCAAGATTGTTATCTGAAATTTACCTACTAATTAAAGTACTTTCTTAGCCAAAGGCATTCTAAATGACTTCCGTCCAGATATAGAAAGTAAATTTTCTATGATTATTCATATGAAATTTAAAGATTGTCCCAATTAAAGAGTTGCTTCATGTCAATATTTCGCTTCCCACTTTGAGCGAATAAATGTATTTAAATGCGGGAAAGAAAAAATCATAACCTTATTTTTTAAAAATAATATGTCAAAAATTTTATTTTATCTTCAAATTTTTTTTATTCTTCACCGATCAGGGCTCCCTAACCAACAAAAAAGTCAATTTCGAAACATTAACCTCCCCTTAATATGTAAAATATTAATTACAAAAAAAAAAAAGAAATTTGCCCCTCCCCTGGTTGAGAGGTTAAGATATTGACATTTACTGAATTTTCTGATGACATTCATATATTTGTAAAGTTTAATGGCCTTCGGAGTCGAATAGTCCACGAAAAGGACCATGACACAATTTAATTTATTGAAGTATGAAGTGATAAATATCTCTCCCATTTAACAGTGTCCTGTAGAAGGACGGAAGACGCGATTGAAACGTCGACAAGGTTTCTTAACAATAAATTCCTTTTTCTCGCCTTTTTTTTTTTTAAGTCTTTCGACATCGGAGGCCATTTAGACTCCGTCCTTATTAATTGGTAGTCAATATAATTTAAATAAATTTTTGTCGCTCAGAACGGGAAGCGAACCACTGACCTTTGGTACGTGAAGCCAGAACTCTAGCTCTGCACCAAGGGACGGGGCTTTATTCCAACCTGAGTGCCAAATCCAAAAACAATACTTAAATAATACAGCCAGTTATTTATTTTTTTAATATTAAAAAAAAAAAAACTCGAAATAACAAATTTTAAAAGTAAAAATGTATTTATGAACAAATGTAAGTATAATTAAGAATATACTATTTATACACAGATACACTTGTGGTCTGCTTATACAGATTCCCACATGCAAAAAAATTCGCCTACCTAAAGAAGTTGGACAGCCCTGGAAAAGACTATAAATATATATAAAAAAAGGGCCTCCGAATGAACGACTGCTTCCTTTATAGTAAGCGTTCCAGTTTAGGACTTGAATTTCAAATTAACAATGACAAATTTTAAAGACTTTTAAAGAAAAATGAGATAGGTCATCCCGCAATAAAAGCAAGATATCGCCAACAAAGTTTAAAGATTAATAATAATTAAATTTTGAATTTTTGCTTTCCATATGTATATAAGATCTGGACCATTTTTTTCCTCTTTCGCCCGAGTTGGCAATTATAAATGGAGGGCTCTGTAAATTTTTAAATCTTGGTTTATTCATTAGTGGATGCTGAGTCAGAGTTGATGGTTAAAATTTGCGCTCTCAGGTTGCGAGATAATCACAAGGTCTCATTTAAGCCAACAAGTTCCAATTAAAAGGACCCTTAAAGATTCCCTAATGAAAGAAAATTAGTAAATCGCTTCTTTAATGTTTATTCGCTTGGATTCGTTAAGAAAAATATATCATATTATATTAAAATTTTAATAAACGATTTTTTTAATGGTAAAGAGGAATGTATATAACGAAATTTTTTATCAAACTATTTTATCGAACTAAACACCAACTATTTCAAACAAAGACCTGCCAGTCCATAAAAGAGTATTGTTTACCTCGTCACAAATTGAAGATTTTACTGGGAGGGGACGAGTTATCACTTTCTAATTAATGGAAGGTTGAATAATGTTAGACTTCTATCTGCCCAAAATATTTAATATAACGATTCAGAGAAAAAAGACATCCTCACCCAAATTTCTTTACCTGTTTCAATCGTTGCAAAATTATAAAATTTTGAGTCAAAAACAAAAAAAAAACTTTTTTTCACCATTCAGTCTGTATTCTTCATCATTTGGTTAAATAAGTTTTCTGGATTTTGTGAATTTTTAATCAGTTTGTTATGAAACCATAGCCTCTACTCCAAAGTCAGATAAATAGTGTGTACAAGAGCTGGTCAAAAATGTCCAATTGTTCGTTTTTTCTTGCTGAAAGTGAGGAAACGAATTCCCAAATGGATTCTTTGATTAATTACTTCAGAGAACATCTAGAGTGTTAAATTAATAATTAATAATCCGCCCTCAGGAGCTCCGAAGCAAATCATTAGGAGGTCACTTGGGTCGCCTAGGAAAAACGAACGAATTTATGCCCACCTGATAGTGCCTTAGTCGATACTAATATCATCTCGGAAAATAAAAATATTTGAATTTTCTCTAATTAAGAGGCTCATTCAATCAAACATAAGAGTAGATTAATCATCTTGGGTATATTAACGGAAATCCCGGCTGGTGGTTCTTTACAAAAATCCGATTTGAATTCTTAACGAAGTGCTTACTTCTCTCATAAAGAGAAAGAGCAGACATTTTGATTGGAAATTTGTTTTCACCAAGTGATTCATTTCCGCCTTGTTCCTTATACGAACGATCCCGTTCGGTTTGTCTGTGTGCCTCGAATATCGGAATGGAACCCACGAACCGTTGACTCTTTCGTCCCGGGCTCGTCCATCTCCGAATGGTTAAAATATTGTCTCCTAAAAACTTGTTATTGCCATCTAAAAGTACATCTGTTGCCCAACTTCAAATATCGACGAGTATGTTTTGGATCAAAAGAGAATCGCATGAAAAAAAAATTGTGTTTGTTTTCGAGATCAGATGAATAAAATGTAACTTTGCATTTATGAATAAATATTTTTTTTTTATTATTCAACCTAAACAAATAAAATTCCAATAAATTTTTCATTTACCACAATTGTGATATGTATTGAATACTGTTATGTATAAAACAAATTGAATTTTTAAAATAAAAAAAATACGAGAGTTAAGTTATGAAAGTAAATATAAATAAAACTAACTGCGCAGCCCGCCTTCGGTCTTCAAAGCTTCGGCTTAAAATAAATTTGCGGTGACTTCAGTATTAGTATATATATAATAATAAATTTGTTATGTCTTTTTCGGCATCTGGGGCCATTTAGGCTCCGTCTTTTTATTAGTGGTCATTATAATTTATATCGCTCAGGACGGGAAGTGAACTTTGAAGGCAAAATGAAACCTTTACCTCTACTCCTAAGGGCATAATTTAATTAAATATTGTGATCAGAATATTTTTCTCAGAATTATGGTCGAGAGAAATGTGTTAATGACTTTTCGTTTCGTTTATATTCTTACTCCCATCTGAAGACCAAGAAGCACAAGAGAATGCCACAACTTTTACTAGAGAAGTGGAGAGTTTTACAGCTTTATAAATTATTATTAATTAATTATACACTCAAAAGAAAAAAATATACATAGGCCGTTTTGTGAATTCCAAAATCGTATCCCTACTCTTAAAATGTAATCAAATTCCCAAGCCTGTTTACTTCTAAAATTGAGAAAAGCAACGCCGCAGTATAAGATATAATTTTATACTTCTTCTATTTACATTTCCATTTACATCAATTTATTTTGCATATTTGTATTAGACTTCTCTCTCCTTGCGCTTTGTAAAGAATTTGTGAGATGAAAAAAAGAAATGAATGTAGCCGTGTTATATAAAATTTGCAACAATCTTTTTCTTCTTTCTTCTTTTATATTTTTTTTTTTTATTTACGTAATTCTATTTCACGTCTTATTAGGAGAAAATATTTTTTAATAAGGCCACACACGACCGATGGGAAGATGCCTATTGCAATATTCCTTGAGGATGAAAATAATTTTATATTAAAAGAAAGAGAGGGAAATGAAATTCCAAATAACTAAACATTAATAAATATTTCTATTTTATAAATTCTATTAAGAAAATTCATTTCACTAAAATAGAACAATTTCAGTTTGAATTTAATTATTATACTAGGAAAATATAATCCGATCGCATTTGGACAGCCCCGATTTTAGAACTCCTCTCCCTGAGTTCCGACAAATTTATTTCGGGATCATCACGTATTTCATTGTATAAATATTTCTATAACTATTGAAATAAAAAACAAGAGCCAACCTTTATATGAAGCAAAAATTAGACACTAATTTTATTTACAAAACAATATTTATATTAAAAATTATTCTAAGTATATAGAAATTAAATATGAAATAGAAGTACATATACATATTGCCGCTTTAATACTGACTTTTTAACGCAATTTTCCATTCATTTAAAATGTGTCCTGTTTTGTCAAAAAGTGGGATGCCTATCCGAAAAGTTGTCGAGTGAGTTTAATAAATGCCGCTTCGCTTCAGACATTTGTGTCAGAATTGACACGTTGGGGTTACTCTTGGAAAGTACATTCTTGGGAGTGGGTGGAGTGGATTCCGGAGGAAGATGGGGCTAATTCCAAAACCTCCCCCCCCCCCCTTCTAAAATCATTGCTGTCAATTATTAATATTCGTATTCGGTTTTTAAATTATATATCTGAACTTTATAGATATAAAAAAAAAAATGGTGAGATTTCTCTCGCATTTTTTTTTATGATCTAAATCTTTTTTCTAGATTTGGAGCGATTCCTCCCCCACCCCCCCACCCCCACCGTTTAAGTACCATTTATCATCAAAAAATATATTTCAGCATCTAAAAGGATAAATAACCACACAA
>JAAAKE020137492.1:0-13758 GCA_010014785.2 Anisolabis maritima
CGGGTTTTTTTTATTTGAACTTTAGAATAAGATAAAGTTCAAATAAAAAAGCCCGACAGAACTTTCCGTTATCGGTGGATTTTTTAATTAAAATTTTTCAATTTATAAAAAAATAAAGATTTAAGAAAGCCCCTTACCCTTGATCCAAAGGTCTTTTCCGGTCCCACCCCGAGAACATTTATTTAAAATATATTGACAATGTCAAAATTTTTAACATCTCGTCCAGATGGAGGATTATATATATATATATATATATATATCCAACCATATTTATTTGTCGATTTAAATAATTTTTATTGGACTGGAAATCCCTTGGCTTTTTTCAGATTCATATTCAGAAACGATCTTAAGAAAAATCTTAACTCAAAGGGAATTTTACTAAGCTTTTTTTAAAATAGAATTTTTTATTTAAAGTTTTCTTGGATGTTTAATTCAAAGATCTTTGAACTTGACTTTAAGAAATTCTTGATAAAAAAGCTTAGTAAAATTCCCCTTAAGGAACATCTCTGAATACATGCCTGTCTTCTGAGACATCTTCTATATATGATACAACTTTACTTAAATACATTTTTATCGAACTAGGTGAAATTGAAATCCATATCACTTGCCATTTTACGTTATCAATATTGACAATTCAGCATTTTTTTTTTGGCTTTCAGTATTAAAGCTCATAAGGGCATTAATAATAAATTTTATATAATTATTTGACGAAAAATCTTTATTTAAATTTTATAGCTAACGGTGGGAAGCGCCCCTTGCCCCCCAAAACAATAATCTCTTAGATGATTATTTGTGTTTTTTAAGTCTTTTTCGGCATCTTAAGACTCCATCCCTAATTAATTGGTAATCAATATAATTTAAATAAATTTTACAAAAGGACAAAAACTATATGATTATTATATATAAATAAAAATATTCTACCCTTTCCTACTATTAAGAATTATAAATTTATTTTAAAATCGAAATGAATTGTCTTTTCACAAATAGAATATACCGGATGGCCCAAAAGTCAGTTTATTTATTTGCATTTAAAATAACATACATCAAATATGTGAAAAATCATGTATTAATATAAAAATATGAACAAACATGATTTAAATGCGTCTAGATCTAAAATATCTATATTATCTAAGAATTTAAAATAGCACATAGAAAACCGGTATTGAAACATTGTAATGGTAAACTGGTTTTTGGGCCATCCTGTATACAAAAAAATCTATTTTTGATTGTCTTTGGAGTCTTTATAAATGTGGCGCCATGGTTTTGATTCTCTTACACAAACACAAAGTCATCGTTCGATTTTATCCCTCAAAATGAATCTCCTTTTCTGTTATATGAGTGTATAAATATCAAGTTCGTTTAGGAATTTACCTTTAGATAGATTTATGCTAAAAAAACATTTTTTTTTTTTTTTTGGCTGCTGGTGAAGAAATTCCGCGTAATAAAAAAAGCGAGAGGAGATAAAGAAAAGAGAGAAAGAGAGAGTGTGTCTGTTGATAAAAGGGAAGAAGGGCTTCTTTTTTTTTCTTCTGGGGCCGGGACAAATCGTTCCCGGGACATGGCTATTAATTTCGAGAGATAAGAGCGGTAGCCTCCGCACGCTGTCAGATTAGCATCAAACAATTATGGACGACCCTCCGAGAGGTCGACATGGAAAGCCCTTCGCGGCGCTATCTTCACTCGTGTCGCCGCCAGAGGTTTCGAAGCTATCTTCCGACAAATTATGTCTCTCTCTTTTTCTCTCTTCATCGTCTTATTGGCTTTATTATTACTATTCATTCATTCACCAACAATGAAAAGCTAAGGATATCTTCTCTTAAGTTGAATATAAAATTAATTTAATTTCTTTTTATAATTTAGAAAGAATTTAAAAAACTATTTCTTATTTTTTATTATATATATATATATTCTACCAAAAAATTTTCACACGGATCTCTACATTTTTACAAACCCTAAAAAAAAAAGTGATTTATTGTATTTGAATTTGATAATACAATCTAGCGAAATTTTTCACCGGGCACTTTAATTTCATTAACTTTAACAGAACTATACAATTTTTTGGGTTGCTTGATAAAATAAATTTATTCATTGAAATCTCTTAAGTGAAGATAGATAAAAAATAATGTTCTCTTTTGGATTTAGGAAGTACCTACAAGAAATTTTAAGTTTACATGTTACCTATACCGAATTAGGAAATGCAAAATTATGAAAAATAATATCAATCGTCGCGCCTTATCAAAATGTTCTACGGGCCGTGGGTTGGACAATCCTGTCTTAAAGAATTAAAGAATCAACCTTGAACCTTGATCAATGTTGAAATATTTTTTTTTTCGGCATCTGACGCCATTTAAGCTCTGTCATTTTAAATAATTTTTCTCGCGGACCGAAAGAGAATAATTGACAGTTAGATCCTTAAGAGCTTTACCTCTGCTCTAAGGTACAGAGGCTTTTTACTAAATTAATGGTTAACATGGCTTGCATGCTCCAGTGGACGGTAGACTACCCAAATAACTTGCTTATCAACACATTCATGATTTCTTAAGGGATAAAAATTTTTTTTCAAACCAAAGTTATTATTAGAACAATTTTTTATACCGATATTATTTTTTTTAACGCCTCTTGTTAATTTTTCTTATATGTTTGTAGAATCCTTCCAGAATTATAGGTGAAAAAATAAAGATCAAATGAATAATAATAAAATTTTAAAAGAATTTTGATGAAAGGTGAAAATTAAAATAGTTAATTTTGGAAATGCTTGCAAAACGAGTTCGGTTCTGTAAGATGGAAAATACAATTGATTATTTCATCCATAGCATAGCACCGTCTAACGGTAGAGAAATTGGCATATTCATTAATATCCAATCACATTGCAATGAGACTCTATCATAAAACAATTAACCATTGTCGCTTACGATATGTATACATTGTTATATGTATTTCAAATCCACATTTGGGCATAAATACAACTACGAAATCGGACTGAAGATGAACGACTAAACCTAGTTCAATTTTTGATTTTTTAGCGAGCATCCAAAGGCTGTTTTATTGCTGATCCTGCCTTTATACTCATTAATAAGAAAATTAGCCTGTCCCTTTGTGCAGAGGTAGAGGTCTCGCCTCACGTACCAAAGGTCAGTGGTTCGCTTCCCTTCCTGAGCGACCAAATTTATTTATGTTATATTAGCTACCAATTAATTAAATAATAAAAAAAAGACTTAACAAATTTTTTTTCATAAAGTTGATATTTTTTTATTAAAAATAATATTAATAATAATAAATTATTCATACTGAAATGATTTAAAAAATATCAAGGACTTTTTTTCCCAAAAAAAAAGAAGAAAATTAGTAATAAAAATTATAATTTTATTTTTCCTGGGAAAATTAAAATGTCGATGTCGATAATAAAAGCAAATAAGCAGAAAGAGAGAAATAGAATGAGGCAGAGGAGAGAGGACCATTAAGGTCTCCATTGTATTTTTCCCTCATTCATTTCCGTCAAAGGGGTTATAAATGGAGACAAGCGGATAATCGAGCAACAATTAACAACAAAAGCAAGAAAGGAAGCTATTCTCAGCGAGAGGGGCACAACGAAGACGAAGAAGAACAAATTCTCTATGATTTTATGACTTTCAAAGTCCCAAGACCTAACGACAGCGAAAAAAAAATCTTATCAAATATTGAAGGAAAATTCCTAGGATTATCGAAACGTTCGAAAGAAATTGTTGATGGTGATGAGTGATGGGAAGGCAGCTAAAGAAACAACAAAGATTAGAATATTTTTTGATTTTATTTAAACAAATTGTCTTATTAAACTCCTAATCTCACTTTTAGAAATAAATGTCAAACTTTGCTTGTAGTCTATATTTGCAACGAGACACTAATATGCCATTAGAAGCCTGGCAAAAAATTTCTGATTATAATATTGTATAGATTTTAACCAAAAGATAAATAAGACCAGAATTCTTCTCGATCAAGTCAATATTTTTGCTTTTTTTGGGACATTTCTCAAGAATAAAGGCTCATTTTCAAGGGCCTTTTAGGCTAAATCCGCCACTAGTTGATATTATAAATAATATGATCCTTGGCTCATTTCTTTGGCACTAAATCTAATTGTTGAAATAAACAGGATAAACCCTGACTAATATTAATATCATCATTAATTAACTTCAAATGCTGAAATTGATATTAAATTTGATAAAAAATTTAAGAAAGAATAAACCAAATGAAATATTCATTATTTTGTATAAATTTATAAATTAACAATAATTAGTCAAAATTTATCTAGAAAAGTAAAACTTAAGGAAACTGATACGGAATCTGCCCCTAATGTCCATTTATTTAAATTAATAATTTATTCAAGAAGTATGAATAAAATTTAGGATGCGGTCTACGTTTTTTCCACATATTCTCTATTACTTATTAGTATCTAAATAATTAATATCATTGACTGCCTGCTTGACTTTACTGATCTGATGCTGGAATTTTTCACATCCAGCTTCAAATGCCGCCGATGAAATTTAATTAGAACTATATAGTCTCTGCTAACTTAATTATCGTATAAAAATAAAATGTTTTTGAAACAATTCTATATTATTTAAATGTATGTATGTTTATTTACATGTAAAATTTATTTTTTAAATGCTATAAAAATAGACCAATACTAATACTTTGAAAACAAAATATATTATTAATAATTAGAAAGCCTACAGCTGTTTGATAAAGAAAAAAAATTATTAATAATTATGAAAAAGTTCTTGGCTGAGAGGTTAGAGGTGTTGACAGTGTTAACATTTAAAATCAAAAATATGTAAAAAATCTTAAATTTCCAAATGCCTAGATTAATATTCAGAATAGAAAAGAATGTCAGCCAGTCCAATAAAAACATGGAACTGGATAATAAAATTTAACGCAATTATTGTTAAATAATGGAATTTTTTCAAAGTTTATATGACCTAAAAATTTATATTTATATTAGCCTATATATAATAATTAGTATCTGTTTAGTTTTTTTTTTTTTTTTAAAGATTATATTTTTTTAGAAACAATTTTTATGTTTACTTTCACTTTTGTTTGCATCTAAAAGAAAAAATAAAAAAATTAAAGAACTAGGGAATAAATAAATAATTGAGTCGAGAGTGAATATCGTCTCTCTCTTTCTCACAAATTCCAAAACGACGAGATTAATATTTCGATCATTTTATAGAAAACATACGAATGATGGATAAGCTCTTCCAAATGGCTTGTAAATACCTCCAATATAAATTCTTACATCAGTATGATTGCACCAGAATACCGCGATGCGTCATCATCATCATCAGCATCTTTCGTAAGGTTAAAAGGAAAAAAGATATTGATTCTAGATCATCAGATAATAATGATTTCATCCGGAGTGAAGAGAGACTTTAATGAACTAATAAGAAATGTTTATCAGGAAAACGAATTCAACGGAAATCATTTATTAGTTTTTTTCTCCTAACTAGTAATATTAATGATAAAATAAATATTTAGAATATTTTAATATTCCTAAATTATTTATTAGATTGTATTTCAAAATACGAGAAGGAAAACTTGTTCTAGCGAATAGAAAAAAAAAATTGATATTTTAATAACTATGGAAATATTAACAAAAACAAATTAAAATAAATAAATTTCAGGTTTATTGATTTAAATTTATAGCCAAACAATTTAATGATAAGAAAAATTTTATTTTTTAATTAAAGAAATAAATAATTTCATAAGGATATATAAAAAAAAAAATAAAATTTAGGTAAAAGAATCTATTTTCACTATCCCTTAGAGCAGAGGTTGACCACTAATTAATTTAAATAAATTTGGACTCAAATTTTTTTTTTAAGTTATTCTAAACAAAGTTAAGAAAACATAATTTTCACAATGGAGGAGCATTTTTACTTGTTGTGGCTCTGAGAATTAGGCGAGCGTTATTATTGTCAAATGTCAGATACAATGGCAATCTGCCGAATGATAAGAAATAATAAAGTACCTAACCAAAAAAATTTAATGAATAGTTTGAATATGAAGAAAAATTTTTTAATTTTAATATATTATACTCGTATTATCTTTATTGAAATTTTAAGGTCATTTGTTTCTCTAATGAGCAGTATTAACAATTGTTTCTGAATGACTTTAGATGCCGAAAAAACCTTACGAAGCCCAAAAAATTATTAAAAATCTATATTCATCTATAAATAAATAATATATAAATAATAAATAATATCAAGAAATCATCATCATCATCATCCACGTCAGTTATGAATTTTGACACTTGGAAAGTTGACTTTTATGCTTGAAGTGGAAAAGATTAAAGGGTTAATAAAAATGTGATTAACTTTTTTTTTAGTTTCGGTTCGCCGACGGTCTCTTTCACTCTATCCTTTGAGAGGCCCGCGAGCCGCTGGTCCAGACTGTGGCGGTGAGATTGCGCCCAGCAGCCGCCAGACGGATCGACACTTGACCGGGAATCGAACCCGGGAATTGTCAATCAATGGAAAGAAGGTGTGCAACAAGTGACAATTGTGGTTCAAATCGGTGTGAGAAATTAAATCTATTTCGTTAATTGACTTAGATCGTCATTTATGGTCGTCTCCTCTTGAAAATTTTAATGAGAAATTCAAAAAGGAAAGTGAAATTTTTGTTCTTCATTCCTGAATGAACCTTTTCTTTTTAACTAAAACTTGTTATTGTCATTTAAGTAAATTTTCAAGATTCATTAGAATTACTTAGAATACAAAAAGAGAACATGTCAACATAGTGACATATAGGTAATTTCTAAAATGGCCCCTGTCCCTTAGCTTAGAGGTAAAAGTCTAACTTCATGAGTCACTGGTTGGCTTCCCGCCCTAAGCAAGGAAATTTATTTAAATCATATTAGCTACCAATGGATGTAAATAACTATTGTACGTGTATGATGTAAATAACTCGTATCGTAAATTTTATTTATACAGTTTATTGTACATGTCTAATGGCCTCAAATGCCGAAAAGACAAAAAATTTTTCAAAATGGAGAGCTTATAAAAATTTTTCTCTTTTAATATTTTGGAACAATTAAATAAAATTAATTTTTTTTGTCATCTATGACACCCTATTGTTCGATTTCTATAAAAATAAATTTGGATATGGAGCTACTTTTAGATTTTATGACGTATAGCTTATAATATGCCTATTATTAAATCAAGGAAAATAGCGTATTATATGGATGGAAATTAAAGATTTTTGGATATTAACTTTAATCGATGCATAATCACTAAATTACCACCAGATTAGGGGCTTAACTGCCCATTAATATTTTTTTCTAATCTTTTCGGCAACTGTGACCAAATGGTCTTGAAACTCTGCATTTATATATATTTACGATAGAATTAATTATTCAGGAATAATTATTTACATTAATTGGTATCCTAGTAATTTAAATAATTTTTCATCGAACCCGAACCCCCTCGGCTTTAAGCATAGCAATATTAACGATGTCAATACCTCTTACTTCTTGGCCACGGGGTGGGGGCTTTTTTATTGAATATGTATTAACAATTAACCATAACAATCAGACAAATATATTTTTCCCCCACTCAGTCAGAGGTTTTTGAAAAAGAGAGAAAGAGAAGAGTAACTTATTTAGTGCATTTTGAGTACTGACCACCACTTGCTACCCCTTCCTCGGCCGTTTTTATTCTTGCTGGCGACCTCCTCGGCAAGTGCCATGAGTGCCGTAAGCGACGTAAGTAGGACGAGCGGCGTACTTGCTGACCACTTCATGACTCGATGGCCGTCGTCTGTCACATCCCCGTCGCAGCTGAGACTGATTGTCACACACACGCACTCGGCCAGACTGTGCCGGGTTTACGGATGCCGACCTCGTGGGTCTCAATCTCCCCCACCTTGGGTGTATAGGGGGCGGTGCCCCCCTCGCTTTTAGCCAATCGCTGAGGCCAATGCCGCCCCCACCTTGACTAAGCTCCGCCCATCCGCCTCCCCACCCACCCATCGTCCATCACCGAAGCCGGCGACGTTTCGGCTGATGCCTCCTTCCTCAGGAGTACCTCGATTAGGATATACTCTTTACCTCAACTTTTTCATTCATTTATTATATTTGTGGGTTTACTTTATAACTTACTTTTGGCAGTTAGGTATTTTCTATAATTAAAATACAAATCGATGATTAGGAGCTCTTCAGAGGCCGGAGAGGATAATTTCAGAAAGCAACTAGAGAAAAATTTTACTGAATAAATGAAAAAATTAGGAAATAATTACTAAATATTCTTATTATTATTTATAAAACTTTAACCTAACATGTTATGTCCAAAAAGAGGCGAGAATATGAAAATTCCTATAAAAGGATGCCTTTGATAAAATTATATTATTAATAATTAGAAATATAAGAGTGATAATTCGCTCCCCTGTAATTACAAAAATATTCGAAATCTTTTCTATTCAATTATGTGAGCACAAAAAAGTCAAACAAATACTTCTAAAATTCGGGACTACAGAGAAACTTAACAGGAGAGCTCTCACTCTTCTTTCATATAATTTAATTTCATTCAGGGTCGTAATTGGGATTAACGCTACGAACGAAATAAAAATCATCTACTGCTTTACCAGCGAGATCCTGAGGGAGGTTTCGTTATCAACGAATAGCTAGATGCCTCCCTCTCCTGATTTAATATTTATTGTTATTATTTTTATATTTATTTTATGTTTATTTGTCTCGTTTCATTTTGGGTTGTGATTTGTATTTATTATTAAATATTCTATTTATGGAATATTGCGATATTACTATTGAAAATTTTTTAAATATAATTACATATCTCCCCCTCAAAAATAATTGGACAACCTGTACCTTTTGTTTCGTCTTAATGGATAATTAGGACAGCTACAGGAAATTCAAATTTCACAATATTTTATTTACCTATTATTAAATTTATCATTTTCGGATTTCTTGTAGGTCTTCTAATTCTAAGACGAAACCAAAGATACAGGTTGTCCAATTATTTTTGAGGTGGATAGTGTATATTTCATTAATTATTATTATTTTATCAGGGAACTAGGTTTTGAACATATAACATTCGAGGATTTTACTTTTCAAATAAAATTTTACTTTAAAATAAATAACATAAAGAAGCTTTGAAACCTTCTCTTAATTAGTTGTAGTTTTTATAAAAAATTTTTTGACTTTTATTGAACTTGTTGGCTCTAATCCTACAACAAAATAATAATAATATTTTGCAAATTTTTATAATAAAAAAAAAAAAACAAACAAGATTTATTGCTAGCTCATCCGTAAAAATTTTTTTATTTTACAAGAAAATATCATCAAGCAGTTTAAAACTTTTTATATTTTAAAATCTTAATGCACCAACCAACTAATTAAAAGTTGGATTTGTTCTTTAAATAAAAATGCGATTTTAATTTGAAATAAATTATTAAGTCTAGTAAATATTTTCTTAAAAAAAATTGAAAATACCAAAACCTTTCAAAAAAATATATGTAAAAAAATCGTATATAAACCGTATATACAAATATATACAATACAATAGCTATTTTAAGAGCTCTGTGGAGGGAGTGCCGTTCTGCAGAGAAGACCAGTGTTCGCTTCCCGGGCAGGAGGAATTTTTTCATTAAATAAAAATATTTAATGTGAACAAATTCTCAAATATGTCTAGGATTGGAATGGATCGCACCACATTAGAGCCCTAAGGTAACTCTATGAGGAGAGCGAGTTGCTATGGCAGGTATGGAAGGATTCCCTCTTAATGAAACACTCTTCGCAAGGAGTAGGCTACACGCCGGTGCTGAGAGAGTCCCTCCTCTAACTAGGACATCCTTCCTAGTATAGAATAAGTTGGATGAAAGGGACCGGGTAGATATAGAGTAGTTAGCTAGACAGAAATGAATATAGGAGGAGATAGAGATAGGAAATAAAGTAACTTGACGGGGTCCCGATAGATGGCTACGCCCAAAAGTCGGCTGGGTGTAAGGTGTGTCTACATGCTCTCCGGTAAATAATCCGGGACCCCGATAGATGGTCAAAATAAAAAATAGCCATTTGATTTTAAATACATTGGTGATTTACGATGTACCACAAATAGCACTCACGGAGAAATAATCACTTTAATTTTTATCTCAATGAAATTTCAATTAAAGGAAATATTGTCGTTTACTTTGTTCATCCCACGTCTTTTTCCTCGCTTATTATACCCAGAGGCAGTAGAAGCGATCCATTTTTGAGGTAAATATTTTGGGTTATAAAAATAGGTAAAATTCAAGAGGGAAAAATGGGACATGAATGTATGGTAAAAGTTAAGCAGGAGTTGGTAAAGAGATGTTCAGCCCCTGGAGAGATGTCCTTTCAAGTTAAATCATCTTATATATATTCATATATAATATATTATAAATATATTCATTCAAAAGATTTATCCATATTTACTCACATAAAAACTACGAAACTATGTGTGGAAAGAACATGATTTTCAGCATAAATATAAATTGAAACATTATGCTAATAAAATTCCCTTCGAAGTCGAGAGGATAAAGAATTTTTTTTTTATTTATGTAATCATTTTAATTATATGATTAAAAAAAATTTATTAACAAACCACAAAAATTTAATTTAGAAATAAATGAATGGGCTATAAATAAATTTAAAAAAATAAATAAAATAGGTTTAAATAGAATAGAGCCTTCCTGAGGGGCCACTATAGTAGATGTTAGCGTATTGGCTTCCTATGCAGGCGATCCTCAGTTCCATTATTGATCGTTTTAGAGCAGCTCAGTCATCTAGAATTGAGAAAATATGATGAGGTTTTCTCCAGAGGAAGTGTCTCCTCAAACAGAACATGATTTTGATGAAATCGGGTAATTAACTAAATAGAAACTGAATTCTATACAACTAACAAACGAAAACATTATTTATTTATTTATAACTTCTTTTGGGAAAAGAGAGAAATAGAAGAGAACATAATTAAAAATGACATGAAGGTGAATTATTATGGACACTTTGTGAAACTGATGATGGAATAAAGAGTTGTCCGAAATGTCTCAAATTTTAAGGGCTTTTATTTGGCTGCCTAGCGCTCATCCATAACCTACATCTACACATAGCCACTATATTCTCTATACTTTTAAAATTTAAATGTTAAATAGTTTATTGTTCATTATCAAATGTCCATTAATCTATAGTCCAATTTTGATTGATTTTTTTATTTTTACGTAGGAAAAAATTGAAGAGAAAAAAAACCCTATTCTTGAATAATAAAAAATAAACTTTAACGGAGAAAATTAATGTTTGTTATGAATAGAGTACAGTGAATCTCTAAAGTCAAGAGTCGTAGCTTGGGGAGGTGGAGAGTGGAGGGGGCAGTCCACCATAGGAAAGAGAGAAATTTTGGCTAAAGGTTAAAAATTTCGAGAAAAGAAAAGTTGGGCAGGTAAGAGAGGCAAACCATCCAAACTACCCACGTCACTGGAATATATATACACTAGTTTTTTAATAAAATTTTTTATTTCTTTTTCATAGCTAGAATTAATTATATTCATTTCATTTTACTTTCTGAAGAGCAATTTCTTTAAAGCATATCACTTGCAATGAACTAAGAACAGAACTGCATGCAATATGCAACTTTTATCGCTCATCTCTCTCTCTTTCAAGGGCGAATGAATAAATAGCAAAGTCCGTTTGTTAAATAAACCTCTTTTGAATCGAACAGATAAATAATAATAACGTCTGGGAAATTTATAAACAATTCTTGTTAAAAAAAAAAAAAAATCTGAGTGAAAAAGAAAATAATCAAATTGACAAAATACATTCGGAGGAAACAAAGAAAAAATCAGATCAATGCTCCGGGTATTTATTGATGACGTAATATTTTTGAACATAGAAGATAAGACAATTAAATGCAAATAAAATTTGCCTCCGGGCATTCGATAGATACGATGGATAAGAAAAAAGAAGAGGAAGAATTTTTATTTATTCATTCGCATATATTACAAAAGGGAAAGAGAAAGAGAGAGAGATGAATATATTATTAGAAGTTTTGAATCATATTCCTATAAGGGACCCATATGAAGATTATATTTAGAAATGAAGAATTGTTATTCTAATATACTCGAGTTGAATATGCAAACGAAACTGTAATAGCAATTATCGTGATTTCACATGGCATAATTGCGCAAATGACTTGACCACCTAATCAGGCATAGTCCGATACATAAATAGATAGACTTTTGTCTAAGCGATAAGATCGGGTGACCATCAGCTCAAAATTTTTCTATACAAAAGGGGGTTAAACGATTCGTCGTTTTAAAGCTCTTAATGAGCTAGCTGTTTCAATTTAAACTCTACAAAATTGCAGAAATCTGCAACCCTACGTTATTGAGGTATACTGCCGGGCAGAGGAACCGAGGAGAAATAAAACCAGCTGTTTCTCTGCTCTACTCCACTTATTTGGCAAATATTTCGGTCATCTTCAATGCAACAATACTGTATCCGATGATAATATATAATTCTTTAGAGAGGAGTGGCATGCTTCCCACCGAGCGATTCGAAAGCAAATAATCCAAAGAATTTTATATTATCATCGGACGTAGAGCGACTACAAAATCACATTATAGCAGTTGCCTAAATATTTACCGAATAGAGTGGAGTAAAATGGAAGCTGAGAAACAGCTGGTTTTATTTATCCGAGCTCTTATATTATAATTTTAGTGAAATTTGACACAAGGGATTTCAGATAACACACGGAGAGTGTATTTATAGAGTACCAACTATTAATATATGGTAAAATATTTACGAGAATGGACATAAATGGCGCCTCAAATTGGGCGTCATCATAGAGAGCTAAGAGAAGAAGTCCGACTTGTAGAATGAAATAAAAATCCTTTGATTCAAGGACAAGTATTTCGTCTTTTATTTCTGTAAACAGAGGACGTTTCTGCCGCTACTGCAGTTCTCGATCCGTCACGTTATATCAATATATATAGCGCAAAAGTATAATTAAAATAAAATTAAACAAAAATACACTTGATAAAAAAAGCAATTAAATGAAAAGACTTGTCAATTAATAGATAAGAATATAACGTCCTCTCACTTCTATAAGGCTTATAATAATTATAGATCTATGTTTTGTATTTATTTGTGTTTTTGACACGACTTTTTTTATATTTGTTTAATTTGATTTGATTTATAATTTGTCCTGTCCCTTGATGGAGAGGTAGAGGTCTTGCTGTCCTGAACGACAAAAATTTATTTATATTATATTGCCTACGAAATAATATAAATAAATAAGGACGGAGTCTAAATGTCGTAAAAGATGTAAAAAAAAAATTATTTTTCATTATATGTATTGATATATATTTTAGGTTGGCTGAGGAAGGCCTGTATTAGCAGCCGAAAAGTCCGATACTTACAGAAATAAAAGGCGAAATACTTGTCTTCGAAACAAAGGATTTTTATTTTATTTATTTTATTGATAAATTGATGCCAATAATCTCAACTTTAATCATTTAATTGTCCTGACTACGATTTCAACTCGAAACGTTGACAATTATTTAAAAAAAATTAAATAATATATATTTGTTTAATCTTTCGCCATCATTCTTTTCCTGAGATCAACACAGACAGTCAAACACATCTGCCAAAAGGTCGTTGACAATTACCATAGCATAGCACCTTGTGCACTCAAACAGGATCTTCCAATGTAAATTATATATTATATTAATATTTTCTGGATAATTGACATTTAATTTATC
>JAAAKE020137503.1:0-13757 GCA_010014785.2 Anisolabis maritima
CGAGATTTGCTCTGCGGTCCCCAGATGGACAGGAGAGAGTGTGGAGAAGGTCTGGAGAACGCTATTCTCCATGCACTCTATCCATCAGAGAAGCCTTCAACGGTGGATTTATCATGGTCTGGGGTGGAATTCAAGGCAGAACCGAGCTAGTTTTCATTGAAAATGGTTCTCTCACTACGAATCTATATGTCGAAGAGATCCTCATCACTCATGTTATACCTTTCGCCCCAATGACCATTTTTTATTAATGCATGATAATGCAAGACCTCATGTGGCAAAGCAGGACATTCCATAATGAGATTGGCCTGAGAACAATGGACTGGCCAGCTCGCAGTCCTGATTTAAAACCAATTGAGCACGTGTGGGATATGCTGGGGAGGCGGGTACGAGTTCGAAATCCTGCACCTGAAAACATCCAACACCTCAAAATTATCCTACAAGAAGAATGGGAGAATCTGGACCATGTAAACCTCATAAGTATATTTAGAAGGCTCATAAAGTCTAAATAAAATATGTTTATTCTAAAAATTATTTGAAAAAATTAAATTTTTCTAAGTGTTCCACTTTTTTTGCACCTCATTGTATATAATTCAATATATTTTATATGAATTGATTCACTTGAAGGCACTGCTTTTATACTTAATATATATTTAATATTCCAATTAAGGCATTATTTTCCGAAAATAATAAAATAAATGAAATCTCACTTAATTTAATAACTTTATATTAGACTGAAATAAAGTAAACACAATTTAAGGGTTTCTGACTAGATAAGGTTGTGTTTTTTATCTTTGCAAGTCTATGACCAGATTCTTTCTGGTAGAATTTTAAAAGGTTGAAGGAGAGAACACTATCTCTGTTTTACGATCAGAAAGTGGACTTTCCATTGTCCGTGAAATTATTAATGAGCAATCATTTTAATTTAACAAACTATAAAATTAAATAAATTTAATATGATTATATATTTATTGGAATTTTGCCTATATAAAAAAAAACATTAAATGTATCCAATAAATAAAATTTCTGTTTAGAGGATTCCAGCTTAGGATCCAACTGAAATATAAATATAAATAAATATCTCCTTAACTCGTAGTGTTGTTATCAATTTACATAACTTAAAAAGAGATCTCTCAGAAAAAACCTTCAAAAATAACATTTTCTGTAGTTGGAAATGTCATTAATGAAAAAAGATCTAATTATTTTTTTATAAAGTTAAAATAAAACTTAACACTTTTTTTGAGGAATTTGTTGTCACTTAGTAAAATAAATAAAACAATCATAAATGAGAGAGAGAGAGATATTTTCAATTTTTTTTAAAGTTAATAAAAATACAAAATACGGGTTTTTGATTTTGAAATTCCAAGACGTTTTCCAAAACTGCCAAAATAAAACAGTATTTGAATTAAAAAAGTTAAGATAGGCAAAGAAAATGGTGAAAGTGTTACCAAATAATAAATTATAAAAAATTAAATATATATGAATAATTTTAATTAATATATTTAAAAATAAATTACTTTTTTCAATCATTCATTAATTATTAATTAAAAAATATTTTTTATTTAATATTCAAAAAATTATTTTAAAAACAAAAATTAAAGATTAAGA
The DNA here is from genome assembly GCA_010014785.2 of Anisolabis maritima. NCBI lineage: Eukaryota > Metazoa > Arthropoda > Insecta > Dermaptera > Anisolabididae > Anisolabis > Anisolabis maritima. Next base: position 1,606 of record JAAAKE020137503.1, read on the forward strand.
ATTTATTGCTTTTAAATTAAGTTGTTAAACCTTCCAGTATAAATCGAAAAAGTGGATAGATATTGTGTGAGTGTGTTTCTATCTACACGTCAAATTAAACAGCTCGTTTATTGATAATTATCCAAATGAATCAAAGTGTTCACTATTTTTTCTTTATTTCTGAAGAAATCTGATATTTCTAAAATTTATTAAATTATCAAAAACCTCAAGTCATTTTTTTCTTTAGAAAAGAATATATACTTATAAAATCCCATATAAAAATTTCCCTAAACAAAATAAATTTTATGACACAGTTATAAGTTAAACAAATTTTGGTAACCTCACTTTTTCATTTTATGTTATTTAATTTTTAATTCTAGACAGTTTATTTAAATTTTCATATAAAATTTATTTTTATTTTTCACACAATTATTTCAGTGCATAACCCTTTTTTATTTAATATTCGAAAAGCCTATAAAATAAAAAGATGAGTCGTCGACGTCTTCACGAAGATGATGATGGATATGGTAAAAATATTTTTAATAAACAAAATCAAAATAATATTCCAAACAATTTTTTTTAATTTGATCTTTCATTTTCGAAATTAACTCATATTTTTTCTATCATAATCAGATGGTATGGAGGTCACATTCTTTTGGCCACCACAAGTTTTAAAATCTTATCCTACTATTTTTTTTTTTTGTTGGGGCTTCTCGCTATTCTCACCGCCTAAAATCTGTTTATCAAAAATAATTGATTGAGTTGTCCGAGGACAAACTAACTAAATCCAAGAGGAAATTTATTTTTATTTAATTATCTCGATACTTTTTCATTTCAATTAGATATTAGTATTTTATATATGAGGATTCAATTAACCAAGGTGATAAACATTGAGTATGGAGGCAATTTGGGTTAAGATCCACCTCATTGCAAAAATTTATCTAACTAAATCATGTCTTCTCCTGGAAAAGGAAACAAGAACCCACTGCCATTATTCCAATATACTTCATCTCAGATTAATCACAACGTGTCAGTCCCTGACATATGCATGAAGAAGGAGATGATATTTTTGGATTGTCAGATTTCAAAATGATTATAACACCTCACATTACTTTCTCTTGCTTAAACAGTTAAGCAAATGTGCTCATTCACACCAGATTTAAAAAATATATTTTATTCTAATATGCTCATATAAATTAAGACTTGAGATGAATTTTATTTATAAATAACACCTATTCCTTAATGTTTGTATGAAATTTATATAAATTTTTCTTTTATTTCAGATCGTTCAAGAAAACGACGAAAAATTACCGAGAGTCAGGAAATAGAAGATCGTTTAGAATCTCTAATTTTACGAGTTGGAGAAAAGGTAAAATTATTTATTATTATTATTTTCATATTTATTAAATTTATATATATAATTTTTTTTGTATCTTTTAGAGCACGTCTTCTTTAGAAAGTAATCTAGAAGGTCTTGCAAGTGTGCTTGAAGCTGATTTAAATCTCTTTAGAACGAAAATCCTAAAAATTCTAACAGATTGTGCTATAAAAATGCCAGAAAAATGTACCATCTACACAACTCTTGTTGGTTTACTCAATGTTAAAAATTATAATTTTGGCGGAGAGGTAAATTTTTTTTTAATATTAATAAATATACTATAAATTATTAAAATACTTACACTTTAATCAGTTTGTAGAACACATGGTTAGAAATTTCAAAGATTCCCTTAAATCCTGTAAATGGGATTCAGCTCGTTTTTTTTTAAGATTTTTGGCAGATTTGGTAAATTGTCATGTAATTGCTGCTGGATCTTTAATGCAACTTCTTGATAACATGGTTGATGCTGCTAAAGAAGATGGAGTACCTCAAGTAAGACTGGCCATTTCACACTGCTATCATATATAAATAAATAATATTTTAAACTAATATTTATAACTTTTTGGATATATATTTTTTAATAAGTCCAAAAAGTATTTATTATTATTATTTGTGCTTTATTTCTTGATATGTACTAAAATTTTTTAAATATTTTGATATAATTAATTATTGTAAATACAACTTTTTTTATTTTAACCTTTAAAATAACTATAATGATTTTTATTTATTTCAAACATTTTGTTAGTGTTCAAATTTAAGAAATAAAGTATAACTTTTTTACAAAATTTATTGAATTTATATATACAATAAAATTTTTTCATAAAAATAAAAAAGTATAAATAAAGTTTTAACGTTAGAATAAATACAATATTGATTATTTTATATCAAAGGAATTTAATTTAGTATATAAATTTTATTTTTTTAAGTTGTTATTATCTTAAATTTTATCTTAAACGATTAATATAAATTACAAACATATACATTTAACGATTTTTTTCAATCAAATTTAAAAAACTTGACTTGAATTGTTTTTTTAAATTAATTTAAAAAAATATATTAACTAAATTTTTCTCAAATTCAGGTACGTAAAGATTGGTATGTGTATGCTGTCCTTTCTACTCTTCCTTGGGTTGGCAGAGAATTATATGAAAAAAAAGAACAATCATTAGATCATATGCTTGTAACAATTGAAGTTTACCTTGGAAAAAGGAATAAAAAGCATCATAATGCATTAAGAGTGTGGGCTGATGATAATCCCCATCCTCAAGAGGAGGTAAATAAAGTTAATATTTAAAGTGGAATATTGCTCGCTATATATAATAATGAATTTGGAGAAATGAAACCATTTTTTTCCAACGCGTATCATTTTATTTGCAAATACTTAGGCTAACATGACTTTGAACCATTTATCTTTGATGAAATGATAAAAATGTTAGAAAGAAACAAGAGACCAAGCACAAGAAGGCCACAACAAAAGATATCTAAGCACAAGAGCAATTCTCTTACATTTCCTTTTTAGAAATTATTATTTATTAATTTTAATAAACAATAATAATTGCAAAAAAAAAGCCACTTGAAAAGCATTTCTCTTGTGCATGTGCCTCTCATTTCTCCAACAATTTTTTCATTTTTCATTTTTCATTTTTCTAGGCAAAGATCTACAAATAAATAACATTTTTGCATAGATGGCTCATCACCATATTAGTCAAAACATATATATGTCAATAAAGTGATTTGTGTAGGACCTAAAATAAATTTCATTTCCTTAAACACTATTTTTGTTCATATCCCCTCATTTATACCCCAATATATATATATATATATATATTTTTTTTTTTTAGTATTTGGATTGTTTATGGGCCCAAATTCGTAAATTAAGACAAGATAATTGGGCAGAAAAACATATACCACGACCATATCTTGCTTTTGATAGTATTTTATGCGAAGCTCTTCAACATAATTTACCCACAATTTTACCTCCTCCCCATCATGATTCATATCAATATCCTATGCCAAGAGTAATCTTTCGTATGTTTGATTACACTGATTGTCCTGAAGGTCCAATTCTTCCTGGAGCTCATTCTATTGAGAGATTTTTAATAGAAGAGCATCTCCATCAAATTATAGAAATTAATCATTTAGAGAGAAAGGATTGGCAAGTATTTTATATTTCATCTAAAATTTAATATATGAACATTATTTAAAAATATACTATGGCTACGAACTAGTCCGTAAAAAATCTCTAAGTATATATTGAATAATAATATCTGATTAAAAGTTACGAAACTATTATATTATATAATATTTAATTAACTTTCCTCCCTTTAATGGAGTTTCTACTACTTACAATGAGTGTATAGACCCGGCTTATATGTCGGTCCCTCACTGGTATAAGAAATAACCTACAAGTTATTAAAAACTTTTCATTTTTGAATAAATTTTATCATAAGATCTAATAAATTCTGAGTTTTCCTGGTGTGGTCAAGTATTCGATGGTCTGGTAAAAAGGAAGCAGACCTATGCCCAAGTTAGGCTGTTGATCCTGGGTTAAACATCCGGATCATTTGGCCTACTATGGAAAAATATTCACTAGTAATTTAAATATACTATTTCTACGAACTAGTTCGTAAAAAATTTTGACGCATATATTGAATATTAAAATCTGATTCAAAGTAGTAAGTTTCGAAATTATTTCATTAATATTTTTTTTATTTTTAGTGCTGCACATCTATTAAATTTCCCATATAAAAACAAAATACCACTTGATTATGCTATAGTAGAAGTAATGTTTGCAGAATTGTTTAATATGCCATCACCTCGTTATTTAGAAATTGCTTATGGATCAATTATGATTGAGCTCTGTAAATTACAACCAAGCACAATGCCTCAGGTATATTAACATATTAATTTATTTATTTTCAATTCAATTTATTTATGTTAAGATATTTTAGGTTTTAGCTCAAGCTACAGAAATATTATTTATGCGAATTGATACAATGAACACTGCTTGTTTTGACAGGTCTGATTTTTTTTAATTTCTAAATTTTTTTATATTTTTAAAAAATATTTCTTTTCTTTTAGATTTGTAAATTGGTTCTCTTATCATTTAAGTAATTTTCAATTTCGTTGGTCCTGGGAAGATTGGTCATTTTGTGTCAATTTGGATCCAGAACATCCTCGACCAAAATTTGTCCGAGAATCTCTTCAAAAAGCATTAAGGTTAAACTTTAATTTTAATAATATATTTTTAATTTTAAAATTATTCATTAGTACTATATTAATTATTTTATTTATCTAAAAATGTCTCATTTGTTTTCTTTTTTTAACATAGATTATCATATCACCAAAGAATTAGAGACCTCGTTCCAGAAATTTTTGAGGATTTTGTTCCATCAGTTCCAGAACCGACTTTCAAATATGCTTCAGCTGGAGCATGTGAGTAGGAATATCAATATGTACTTTTTAAAATCTATTCTCTATTCTGTTCTTTTGCATTATTTACTAATTTTAAAACTAAATGACCTAATTGATCAGAAGTATTTTTATTTTGAAGAGCAGAAGAAAAAGATGGTTTAACCAAACTTGTGTCAAATTTCTCCAATATTTTTTCATTTGTTTCTATTTTTAATAGTCCATGATCTTTGGATATTGCAGTTGTACTATTAAATTCACTTTCTTTTATCTTATTCAAAGGTTCTGATATATTTGTTGATATCATATTATCTATATTTTTTGTTTCTTTTGATTTTGTAGCTGCAACTTCTTTGAAAGTTGATGATTCGGCCAATACACTATTCATAGTTATTTTGGAATTTTCTTCCAAAGTAAAACTTCCCAATTTTTCATAATTTTTTGTTGAATTTTCTTTAAGAGTTTCTAATGTAGGTTGCAATGAAGATGATATATCAATTAAAGTACTTTTTAAACTTGGTAGTGGTGTTGTATCTGTTGCAAAAGTTAATGTTTTATCGTGAGCCTCTAATTCAGTTACTTTAGCTTGTTCTACTTCTATAATAAGCGTCGTTTCTGTTACAAGGGGAGTTGTTCTTTCAGTTGTATATTCACTTGATAAAACCTTAATTGTAGATTTCAAAGGAGATTCAGTATTTGTCGTTGCTGCAACATATGGTACTTTTGAATCCCCTTCTATATGAGGTAATTGAGCATTAATTGAATCAGGGTAAGTATTTGTCACAGGCGGTTCTATTGTATCCACAATAACTTTATTTGGCGTAGCATGTCCTTCTAAGCTAGAATTGGGTTGTGTTTGAGAATCTGTAGAATGTTTATGTTCCCCTGAATATGCTCCTTCATCTATAGTAGAATGAAATAAAGAAGCAGGAGTAACAATATTTGGAGATGTTACTGTCGTAAGAATCCCATCAGAATGATACAAAGGATCTGGTTCCGAATATTGATAATATTCAACAGAAGGTCGAATTGGATGATTTTCTGATTTTAACCTTGATAAGTCAGTTATTCCAAATTTTTCTCTAAAATATTCTTCAACGACTTCCCTATATAATTGTACAAATTTAGGATGATAAAGTTTATGTGCAAGAGCTTTACTCAGCTCTTCTGCTGGATACTGGTATGGATTATCTCTGAAAGAATGACGTTTTTCTGTTACTGGCACTGGTGGTCGTCTCTGAGTCTTTTGTCCATAAGTATGATCAAAATTCTTGTGGACAGGATCACCAGGTCGTCCCAAATAATGCTCTGGTAATGTATGAATTACATGTCGTTCTCCATGTGGCCCCTGGGCGAGAACAGTACCAGAGGCTGGAAGTTGAAGTTGTACTTGAAGAAGTCCTGGCTTGAGCCTTTTTTGTTCTGGTAGATTCCCATACCTTAAAATGGAATAAATTTTTTTTAGATATTTTATATGAATAAAGAATTGATATGATTAAGTTAAAAAAATTTAATATTTAATAATATAATAATAAATTTAAAAAATATAAATGATTATAAATCTTCCAACTCCTCTAAGACCGGTTCTGTATATGTGGTTTGTTTATTTTAAAGAATTTCATACATTAACTATTATCTATCAGTTAATGTCAACATTACCGGAAACATATGTATAAATTTATCGTTATTATTTTACTTAATTGGTAACTAATTTTTAAATAAATAAAAACTACCTATATAATTTGTTAGAGACGTTTCCATTTTTTTTTTTTATAAAAGAAAAGCGATTTGGGGTATTTCCCGAAGAAGCTAGAAGCTGAAATTTGAATATGTTCTTCTCCTTAGTAGTTTTAAGGAAAAATCAAAATTCCCCCTTATAGTGCTACTTGATATGAAATTTTTAGTTTTTTTTTTATTTTTTTATTTTCTCCATATAACGATCCAAACGTTGCATCTAAAAAATTTCCAAGCAAATATAAATCAAAGAGTGGCTAAAAAGATGGCTCAACAAAGTCAACGAAAGAAAATCTACTCTTATAACTTTTACCCATATTCACAAACATTCAATACCTACCCCAAAAAAACCACGTTAAGTAGGTTGCACTGCATCTTGATCATCCTAAACTTGGAATAAACACATATCGAGTAAAAAAATTCAACTTAATCTTAGACAAATGTATTGGTTGAAAGGAAGAAAGAAACAAAAAACCTTTCACTGACATCAAACTATTAATATATAAAGCCATCCTCAAACCAATTTGGATGCACGGAATACAAATTTGGATCAGAACTCCCTTTTAAAAGATAAATTGAAACAACTAAAGAAGAAAGTGCTGTCATTGGTCATTTCTTTCACATGACTTAATCTTATATTTCCCATATCATTTGCTAATTGTCTATAAAAGATAGATTATAAATTTAAATAAAAGCTCAGAGAAAAATAGAGATTAACACTGACTTGCCATAATTGTAGAACGCCTGTCGGTAGTATTCCCGTTGGTGGCGATCTAATGCATGTCCAGGGCTTTCTCTTGGACCTTGGACATGTCCCTCAGGACCAGCCAGGTTTTGATACAGTACCACATGGCCGATGGCTCTACCGGCTTTGAATCGTTCGAAACCCTTCCTACAGCAATTGGTCCTCTTTCCCTCCACCTCTTCTGACTCCATAATTTTAATAGCTCCCGTTTCGAACTAAAATAATAAAATAGAGAAATAAAACAGATGTCACAGGTTCCACCTTACATCACTTTATTTGGCAAATATTTCGACTATCCTCAGTGTTGCAATGTAATTTTGTAGTGGACCAGTCCGAAGACATACCTCCAACCGTGCAAATTTTTAAAAAATTATAGCTTTAAATGTTTATAGATAGCAAGTAATCGAATATTTGCTATCAAATTGGACGGATACTACATTGTAGTAACTTTCTTATTGATAGATTTTTTTCCAGAAGGTGGATTATTACTACTATAATTTTTTTTTTAAGGGACACTTCATTTTTCTATAAATTTAAATTTTTAAAACCCTTTCAGACTGAGTCGGGGGTCATGACCACAGACGAGTCACCATTAAAATGATATGAGCGCTTTCACACTGGACCACCAGACGCGGTATCTGCTGTAAATGTTTTAATTAATGGAGGGGGTCACCTTCAAGTTAAATTCATAAAAAAACCGTTAGTAAATGAACAAAAAGAGCGATTCTTTTCATTCTGAGATTTCCATTCGTGAAATTGACTATAATTTTTCCTACTTTAGTACTTTTATAAGAAACACTTAGTAGTGGAAGCATAATACTTTTTTAGCAACCAGAATCAGTATTTCTTAAAGAAAGTACAGAAAATATCAGTATCAGTACATTAAATCTAAAATTTTGAAAATAAAGTGCTTAAAATACTTAAAAGAACTGAATACCAATTTCCAGTATTTTTAGTACTTAGTACCGAGACACCCAAAATTTCGAAAATAATTTTTTTTTAAATTAATGAGTACTTATATTATAAATATATTTAAGTTTTGAAGGTGCACAGAACGAAAAAAATTTAATAAACTATCTTTGCGTTAGTCTGGTGGCTTGCTTTGTTCTGAGCTGTGTTCAGTGGTGATGCATCTATACTGGCCTAGACTGGATGGCTTCTAAGTGAGACTAAGAGAAAACAGATTTATATGACTCATTCAAAGGACATTTCTGAATAGACAGACCACTTAAAATTTATTTCTATTTGATCTCTCTTTCCACATATTTTATTTTCATTTAATTGTATATAGACTTTTGTTTGTTAAAAAAATATATATTTATATTTATAATATATATAAAAAAAAATATATATTTGTAAATTAAAATAGTGTCACAATAGGATCACTTTGCATTATAGTAAGTTGGAAATCTTTATGCCGAGAGCCCCTTTAGCAATTTATTTAAAATATTATGAGAATTTTCTTTTTTTTTAAGTGATTTTTTTAAGATTTTTCAATTGTATGCAATACATGTCTGAAGGAAGGATTGTCGTAATCCTTCTAAGTAATCTCCATTATCTTTTACTTATTTTCCCGGTAGTTTCTTGAATTGCCTCGCACATCAATATCTTTTTATAAAAACAATACAATTCTCAAAGTTTTATTTGTTTTTATGCATTTAATTTACTTTCTCCTTGAAACTTGTAATGATTTTATCATTAATATTGAACAAAACAAAAATCAAATACAAAATTTTATTTAAACGTTTCGCAATTATTGAGAGTTATTAATTAGTGTGAGATTAAATTAATAAATAGACCGTATATCAAATATTGCTTCACTTTCCGAAATGAAAGACATAAATTTATTTATTCTCAAAGACTTTGTTTAGAAACATGAAAATTCATCCGGGATTTAATTAATTTTTTATCAAACTGATATGGCTTCACCACTTCACCACTTGCTTCATGTCTCTGTACATTTTTAATAAATTTTATTATTAAGATAATTCGTGATTTGTAAATACAAATTCATTTTAAATTTCTTTATTTTATTGGAAGAAAAAGAGCATATCCAACCAAATTAAGATTTTGTCTCGTTATTTGATCATTGTGAGACGTTTAATTATAAAATTTAGGTATATATGCAAAATGCGGAGGGGGCTAGTCAAAAGTACCAACAAAATTTTGACTTCATCTAATATAGGTTCAATATCGATCATTAATTCTTTTAGTTCAAAAAACTTATTTTTTACGGAAACACATTTAGAGTTTTGAATTACTACAGGATGCTATGGCACAAGAACATTATCCCCTGTTTTTACTTTCTCTTATATATATATATAATTATATCAAACTTACTATAATGCAAAGTGATCCTATTGTGACTATTTTAATTTACAAATATATATTTTTATATATATATAATTAATATATAGAGAGACAGTATTGCGATCGCAAAAAAAATCGTTGCCAAAATTTCACCGGATATACTGAGTCTAAAAAAAATGGCCTTTTTATGCGAACTAAATTTTCGAAAAACGAAAAAAAGTTCGAGGCTCAAACTTTACATTTAAGCTAGGTACCCATTTCGCTTGCACCTCGAAGCTTTGAATAAAATTGGCCAACAGATTCTAGTACTTTGCTGATGTACTTTTTTAGTTTTTTTCCGATTTTCTCAAATTTTCAATAATTGTTTGGGGACCTCTTTACTCTTGTATGATTTTAGGTTTTTTGTAATTTTTTATTAAACTACTCTAACTATATTGATTAAATTGGTTGTTTCTTGAACGGCTACCTAGGGGAGACAGCATATCACTCAGCTTTCCTTACCTTACGTATTGTGTGATGTGTGTTTAGTCACAGCAGATTTTTAATTTTTATGCAAAATTTAAACTAGACACAGCTTTAAGAGAAAGCAAGTTTATTCTATAAAAAATATATAAATATTTTTCATGTATTATAACAACATTTTAGAGATAAAAATATTTATGATTATCTCGAATAAACAATTTAATAATAATAAACTAAACAAAGGCACAATTTTCACTTTAGACAATACAAGTTGATGATTTCTTTTATATATGCCTGTTCAGGGAAAGGCTAAAAATAAGATTCATCTTCCCTTCAAAGACAAAAAAAATTATTTTGTAGATTTTATTAAATTAACCTTATTCACCATAGTAAATTTGTTGATATGGATTAATTAAATTTCCTTGTATATATAGGTTACACTTAAATTTAATTTTTTTAAATATGCTGTTTTTTGTATGATACAGTAATATTTATAACCGGCACATTTTCCCTTTGAAAGGGAGAGAGATATGAGCTTTTGTTTTCCTCACATCGAAAAAATGCCCTTTTGCCAGATTCTGCAGGATTGATGACAAGTTGTCTTTGGGGATAAAAAGGTTTTTATCTGACTTTTCTATTCTGATTAGAATCTTGATAAGGGCTAATAATATTATGAGTTAGTATAGACCAGACAAGTGTTCTGAGGAAGGATCTCAACTTAAGGGGCGACGCGCGAAGCTCTGAAACATATTGACTCCATTGGCACAGTGCACTTACAGTGGACAGGAAAACACATGTGTACACTCTGCCATTGGAACCAATATGTCTTAGGACTCGCGTTACTTTGTCACTTTATGCTCTTTGCGCTGTATGCTCCGGGCCTAAAATTTCGGGGAGAGGGTATGGTCTTGAGCAGGGTAGTCCCGTATTTGCCCAGGATTTTGATGGTTAGTAGAAATAAATAAATTCTAATATACTTATTTATATAAAAGAATTAAGATATACTAACTAAAAATTGTCAAATTTAGAGGAATGAAGGAGGGAGAGGGCTTTATGGTCCCCACTTTGAGAGTATTTATTTCTTCAAATACAACATAGCTAGGAAGTGAGAATGGTTATGAGGTTGGAGGGTTCAGTGGAAAAAATGGGTAGGGGAGAGAGACACTTTGGTTAAGTGTCCCGTATATTGGATCGGAATATTTGGCAACCCTGTCCTTATGCCTGCCCCTGGATATTTCTCTAATAGAGACTTTGAATGAGGCACATTTGAAACAAAGGAACTTTCATTTAACATTTTTTTATAAAATACTTATTATTCATATGACATATTCAATATTAAATAAATAATAATATACAATATATTGAAAAAATATTTTTATTCTAAAGAAAATTGTTCTTTAATCTCTTTAAAATAATTTTCTAAACAAATACAATTAGCGTCTTTCTTTTGATTATGGCCGAGTGCTTCGCACTTTTGTTTTTGTTTACTCAGGATGTCGGATTTCTCTCTTCGTGTCATTTATAATTACCTCATCTTTTTCTCGTTCATTATATTTTAATTTACCAAACAATATAACTACCAATTAAAATATTTCCATAAAATGAAAAAAATACTACTTAAATTTTTATAAAATAGATCCTTTTCAAAAAATTACTTTTTATCAATTTAAATATTTAAAAATTTTTGCATATTTTTATTAAAAATGACAAAACTATCATACAAAATTTTAACAAAACGCTTTCCCTTTACCCTTTAATGATTTGAAGAAACGATAATGTTTGTATATTTAAATCTCTCCAGTCACATATATTTGTTATGCTATCTATTATTATATTATAAACATACTATTATATTAATATCGCTGTTGTGGAATTGCTCTGATACGAGGAATTCGCATGTACAGAGAAAGACAGCCAAAATTATTTCTTTAAAAAAATTTATAGATCCGGCTTTCGGTCTCAATAGAGGTCATCTTCAAGGGCCCAATAATAGTGGGGCAATGAGTTCTTTCGCCTGATGACATATATATTATATATAATTGCTCCCATATGCCTTATTTCCACAACCTGCTATTTTGGTCGCAAAAGAGCTTTTCCCTTCTACATTAATTCAGTTAGCTGATAGTCAATTAG
>JAAAKE020137525.1:0-13756 GCA_010014785.2 Anisolabis maritima
AACATAATAATGCCAATAACAGATATCGCATTTTCATTACTATTGAGCCTTGAGCAATGTTTCAGCATTATAAAGAATTGACAGCTAAGAATACATATATTTAATACAATTTTTTATTATATTTTCAATCTATTTTATTTTATTAAAATATATATATTTATATATCGTTTTCTTTTCTAAAGAGACATTCTATGAAATTAATGTCTTAGATAATTAATTTTGCTTATAACAAAAATACCTATAGTATATATATATATATTTGATAACAAGAAGTCTAGAATAAGGAAACAATCCTTAGTTTAAGCGAAGGCCTTCAAAGCTCTGATTGAAACCCAAAGTACCCAGAGACCATCAAATATATTTAACATAATTCATTAAAAAGGACGCCCGAAGGAATTTGACTATCAGAGCTAATTTTGATTAACATCACTAACATAACATAAAATTTCAAAATAATTTTTGTAGGTCCCCTGGTGATAGCGCCCAAGAATCTCAAAAAACTTTTTAAATTTTCAGTCTTTAAACATTTCTGAAGGAAGGTTTTTTTTAACACCCCTATTTTCTAAATTTTTCTTTTTTAGATTAATTATTTTTTTTGTTAGAAAAAGTCTTAAATCGTGGAGGAATTGATTCCCAACCCTATGAAACTCTAAGCCATGTAAAAACGGAATTTTATTACTAATAGGTAATATATGAACAATATTAGAAGTTAACTTTTAAAAATTTTTTATTTGTTTATTTTTTCTTCTCTAAGATAATGAAGAAATATTTTTTATTTCGTTTTTATATATTAATATTTATTTTTTTATTCGAATATTTGCAAAAATATATTAAACTGTCATTATAAATATATTAGAAATATTAAAAATGTTAAACTTGAGCTTTTCAATCATTTTTCAAAAAATAAAATCTCCTTAACTACAATTTCATTTTCTTTGAGCATCGCTTCTCGAACTTTTCATATACAACTCCAGAGAAAAGTTTGAGCTATTTTCTCTCACTAATTTCCGATAAAGAAAATATCTAACAGAGAGATTTATTATTAAGATAGGGATTCAACAATTATTTATGATATTCGTGAGGTTTTTTTTTGAAATAAATCTATTAAATTCTTAAAATATGCAACATATCACAGTGTTTCCAAGAATATCTAATTGATCTTCTGATTAAAAAACCAGCCGGATTTTAATATCAATCGTTCAATATCCATCGGAACACCTTTGATCCCACATTACAAAAGACAAAATTTTAATAGGTCCGTGAAAAAATCCCGAAAAAGCGTGTCACCAGCAAACCTTTTGAAACGTCATTCGATTCTCAATTACTGCTTTTGCGGGAATTCGAAGATAAAAATTTTTTTTTTAAATAAAAAAATTTGATTCAAGACAAAAACCCTATAGGGATAGCTTTTGTCCTTTCCTCCGGGCGTCATCTCAACAAATTTTATAATCAAACTAGTCCGAATGAAAAATTGTTCATTTTTCTATTAATTTACGATCTAGGGATGATCAAACGGGTACATTTGTAAAAGGGTTAAAAACATTGATTTAGAGGGGATTTAGTAATATAGTAATTATTTAGAATATACAACGTAGTATATTTTTATATTAAAGATAATCAATAGATTTGTTTATCTAAATTTACTATTATATTGTTCAAATTGGTCTGGTGCATAATAGCACGTATTATATATCTACTGAATTAACACCCTCTGCTTTCTAAAAGCGGAATGTGTTAAAGCTTAATTATAGCAATAGCTTTTCCAAGAGTTTTGTTTACAATTAAAGTTTTTTATCATCAAATACAATACAAATTTTTGTAATAATTTTGAAAAAGCTAATTTTCTAATACAGATTAATGAGTAGCAGGTGATGATTTCATAACCTCACTTCATTCTAATTATAAAACTACTATGAAAGTACTAAATACAAATTTCCAAAAATACAGGATCAAATGTTAATTTCTCTATCAATACACAATGAATCGTTTCATATTCAAAGATCCTTCCTTAAATTCAAGAAGAAACAATTGATTTGTTATTATGCTATATATCAACTTGCCAAATCTAAATTATATTATACGATACAGCTAAAAATAGCTTATTATAAAATTCCTGAGCTAGGGAAACAATTATATAGGTTAAGAAGCCTGGGTAGGAAAACGCTTACTATTATTATTACTAGTACGGAATTATGTTACAAATCAGCTTTGAAGGTTATTTAAAACTTTTGATTTATATATAACAAAGAAATATACATTGATAGACATTAAAGAAGCTTCTTTAAATTTTTAGAAGCAATATTTTAAGCATAGAATTAGAGCAGAATCTTTTTATATTACAACTGCTTATAGCCAGAAAACGATAAGATAATATATTTATAATGAGAAAATGTATAGAAATTTTTATTTTTTGATATATTAAAAGAGTAAGAAGAAATGCATTTTGATAGAATTCCTAAAAATGTTCGAAGAAGTGTGGCTTCCAACCACAGGATTTTCAAATTCAAAATTATAATTAGCGTTAACGGAAAGTTAGAAGTTTAGATGGAACCATAATTCGTTATGCTTCTATGAGTATGATAGAGAGACAAAAGAACAGCAAAAAGAACATTTATATAGACGGCAAATTCTACCAGCTATTGCACTAACCACAATTACGCCTAAGAACACAGCTACATTTGGTTGTTATATTCTGCATTCTAGATCATAACTTGTTATATAATGTGCAATTTAACAAAAAGCCATTTAGGAATGCTTAATTTAAGAAACGCTTGTGGGATTAATTTGCAAGCCAGATGCGAATTTTTATTTAAAATATTTTTTGAATTAAATTTAAATAATATTGAAATTTTACCCTGTGAATATTGTTAACATTACTTTTTCCGTATTTCCATATCCTGATCCTAACCAATTAATTCTGATAAATTTATCATAATTCAGGATCAGGCATGGCCTTCTAGCAAACCATTCCAATAATGGTGAGTCACATCCTCAAGCCAAAAATATGGGCAAGGAATAATCTAATTCCAGTAAAGGCCAACATCAAAGTGGCTACAACTGCCTTAAAGGCTACATTCGTCACCAAAAAGCTCCGTCGGAGTAAAAATCAACAATTAAACGCCCGTATTATTGAAAATATAGGATACGGACGTATCTTGACCAGGGGGTGGTCGTCTTGTAGAATTATTATTGTTATTAGTAACATAATAACTCGATTTACGCAAACTTGTCGATGATGACATCAATGCAACAGATTCATAATAATGCAAGCGGCCACAACATTTTCGACTTTTCAAAATTGCTATGAAACCTCGGCGATACTTTTTATTGAAAAAAGCGTACAATATTGGATTAATACACGAGTTAGAGGCTCCAAGCCATTGTGCAATTGGAAAAACAAATGTCAAAATGTCCTCTTCCCAAAGTTCACGCTCCCCCCCGAGTTTGATTCGTGCACAAATAACATAAAGTGGAAGCCAAGATAATACAAATAGGATAACCACAATTACTAACATTTTCACAACTTTGATTTTGGATTTTTGCTGAAGACGCTCCATTTGAGCATCTTTGGTGTCAGTAGGAATGTCTCGACGCCACACCTTAATCCAGATCAAGATATAACACAGACTAATGAGAATCATTGGTAATATATAGAAGAACATAAGATTGGCAATGAGGAAGTAAAGTGCGCCATCCATAGGGTCGGGCCACACCTCTTGGCATAATTGATTGTCAGGTAAGTCCCTGAAGACGAAGAATAATGCCCATGGAATTGTAGTAGTAAGAGCAATTACCCAAATAATTACAATCATCACTCGGGCTCGGCGTTTCGTTATCTGGCATTTAAGAGGCCACCAGATGGCGAGAAACCTGCAAAAGAAGAAACGATTATGAATTAGCACAAATTGGTTATTTAATAACATTTGTTTTCAAGAAGGAAATTTGATTTACTTATATTATAATTTTCTATATAAATAATAAAATTATAATTTTTTTTTTTAGAGATCCTTCTCCAAACAAATAATCTTCAGGTTTATAATCTGTTCTTCATTAAAAAAAAAAAGTAGATAACTCTGTTTATATATCATAAGGTTATTGAAATTTAAAAGTTGAAAAGTTTAACTTAGCTATTAATTATTTCTACAAATAATAATAATAATAATAATAATAATAATAATAATAATAATAATAATAATAATAATAATAATAATAATAATCTCTAGGACTCTGGGGAAACCTATGGAAGAACTATAAAGGTTCGAAGGAAGAAACACATAATAATAAAATAATCAAAATTAACGTTCATTTGACTTTCCAAATACACCTAAAGGATCGAAATAAATTGAAAGGTTAAAACTGCCCAAAACGAATAACATTTTATATTTTTCATAATTTTAAAAAATATTAAATTCGGGGAAGGAGTAGGCCTAAAACTGTTTCCCTATTATTTGAATCAAAAATTTCAAAAATCAATACAAATTTTAATAAAAATATGAAAAGGATTCCAAAATAATAAGCTTAAATTGAATTTCTATTTAATAAAGATCATACAAAAAAAAATTTGTTATTGTATTTGCTGTCTGATTTTAGACAGTAGCCTTAAAAGCATGTGATATTTTAGCTTAATTATTTATTTTAAATACAACATTTTGGCCACTTATTCTGTGGCCTTTTTAAATACAAATTACAAAGAATGTTACATCTAGTGATCTACAATTTAAACTGTCACGATGTAGATGTAACTTTGTGATTTGTATCTGAAGAAGGACATAGAATAAGTGGCCGTAACGTTGTATTTAATACAAATCCCCAGTTAAACTGGAATTATAATTTATTATTATTATTATTATTTATTTATTTATTTATTATTAATTTTCCATTCACATGTTTATTATAACTTTACTTCACTTCGCGCACCCACATTAAGCAGTGTAATTAATAATTTTTTGTGTGACTCTATATAGGAGCTATTTAATATGCAGTCCACTTCACTACGATTCATGCTATTACTAACTATTCATCGTTTATAAAAATATTATCTGCAGATTCGCCAAAGATGATTCTTTCACTCCATTTCGATGGGGGTTGGAAAAAGTCCAATTCTTTGATATATGATAATGGTGGTCAACTTTTTGTAAAATTGGATGTAATCAAACCAAAGTTTGATGGGTGTTAGGGTTGAATCTTAAAGAGTGTTCTCCCTTAACTAAGCTATGTTATTTCCAGATATTCTTTAAATTTACATATGGAGAAATCTAGGATATAAGATATCTGTTTTGAATTGCACTCTTTTTTTGGATCGTAAATCTAAAGTTCCACTTTATCTCCAAGATCATTTAGAGTAATGGATAAATGATAAAATTATTGATAAATATTTTTCAGTCGATAACTGCTAATAATAAAGTTACCCGAATGCCGAAAAAGTAAAGTCATAAAATAATCAAATCAAAGTAAAAATATTGAGCGTTTTTTAAATACGGGAACTCTACTAGAATCTCTTTTCTAGTTATCAAAGTATGGAAAAATTATTTAACTACTATACTTGTTGAATAAGCAAATGGAAAGAATGGCAGACAGGGAGTAGAAAAATGTTAGTCTTAACGACCAGATATGACAAATATATCATAATATTAAATACGATATTTTTGTCATTGAGATTCTGTATATTTAGTGGTTTTGTAAAATAAAAATTGCTCTCGAACTTTCTCATTTCTGTAAATGGACTTTTCTGAATCTATTTCATAATCAATATTTTAATAAAATAAACAATAAAAGTGATTAAATATTTGTTTATGTATTTCTCTTGATATCACTCTTTTTATTATTTTCACTTTCTTCATGACCTTTATCAATGCTATTTCAACAAAATTTTCACTAAATTCATTCAATAATTTAACAATACAATTTTGCATCACCTATCTAACGAGATCATAAAGAATTTTAATTATATTTGTTTAAATTCCCAACTAGCGTTAATGTTAAACTTATTATAATACAAAATCATATTAAACCAAGTCAACAAAAAAATAAATAAATAGAAAATAGATACCCTGGCCTCGGGATATGGGGAAAATTAAGGTCACATCCGGCAAACAAAAAACATTTATATATTCACAAATGAGAAATTTGTTAATTAGATATCATAAAAATAATGAAGGTGAATATCCAAAAGAAAAAATTTATTACATAAAGAAAAGTGTAAATATTTTTTATTTCATTCACTAACATTATTCATTTGGTGAAGAATTAATCTAATACACTATTATGATTAGAGCGAGGCATAACGGATGACTTAAATTTCAAAAACCGTCAGCTGTTTCTGGCGGAAGTTATATTAACGTAACTCATTACTGAATAGGCCTAAACTTAAATTATCTTAACCCCCAACTCCTCCCCTTTTTCTTGTTATTCCCTTGTATAAACACTTTCACATTTATTCGCTTCTGATTATTTATTTCAGATAAATAAACAAATAAATCCCTTTTTTAACTATTTGAATAACTGGTTTTTCATTGTTCTTCTATTATCTGTATTTGTAATTTCCCTTACTAACCAGAATGGGGAGAATAATAAAACGGTTAATAATTTAAAAGAATTATTAAAAGAACAACTGCTTATTTAGGATTTCCAAGAAAAGAGTGATGGGCGTTGCCTTCCCCCGACCAGAAGCAGGGGAAGTGATTTGTTAAGTTAATGTGGAAGTATCATTTGACCTAGAGTGGGGATAAGATTTTTGGATTGCGGAGAATAGTTCTTAAAAAAAAGTACATTCGTTGAAATTTTTCACCTAAAGGAAGTTTTTATACAGTTATAAATATAATAAATAAACAACTTTTTTGTTTTACTGTCGTTTATCTGTATTAATTCGGCCACTCATTCAGGTATAATTCAGATACAAATCACAGAGAGTCTTACATCTAGAGATCTACAATCTGAAATGAAGTGAGAAACAAGATGGCCGCCATACTATATTCTCATTGCGTTATACGATCAATTGTGGCGCCATTACATATAGTTTTGGCACGAATCCAAATTTTCAAAGATTGTACTCTCGTAGAAGGAATTGAGATTGTAGTGTGACAGCCATCTTGTTTCTCGCTTCACTTCAGATTATAGATCTCTAGATGTAAGGCTCTTTGTTATTTGAATTATACCTGAAGTGGACCATATAATGAGTAGCCGAAACGTGTATTTAATACAAATAAATTACAATTAAAATGAAAATGTAATTTATTTATTACTGATAATAACTGTGAAAACTTCAATTCAAATAAAAAATGTAAACAAAATTTTTTTGTGTAAAATTTCATTTAGTTCACCAGGAAGAAAATTAGATAATTGAGATTCCGAGAAAGTTGGTGGACTTGAAAAAACATGTGTACAAATAGCTCTCTAAACTTCAGAAGTTTTTAGTGGTTTATTTTTGGAAAACGGACCTTTATGATACATCATTCGAAGAAGAATTTTCTAATCTTCATTCGAGGAGATATCTAAGAAGTTGCAACGATGGGGGCGGAAGAAAGAAGAGAAAATCTAAAGTGAGTCTTATCCATTTTTAAAAGTGAATAATAATCGAGTTCGCAAAAAAAAAAAAAATAATTATAGGATTGCCCGAGCTGAAAACAAAAATAAAATATTTAAAAAGGAATAAACCAAAAAAATCGACAATAGATATACTAAAATACATTAATCAAATCATAAAGTAAAGATTAAAGTAAAATTCAGCTGTAAAATGGCAGATAAAAAATCAAACGAGAAAGGTGCTAAAGAGAAGAAAAATCGTCAACCATCCTTAGATAAATATGTGGATGTGTAAAGCCCTTTTTGGACAGGTCCAAAGAACACCACCGAGCAAGATCAAGAGGCGAAGCGAGCAGAGAAGGCTGATAATAGGAGGATAATAACTTAAATATCACAAATATGTTCCAGCAACTTTTGTCAAGAATGGGTGAAATTGACTTGAAGGTTGGAACAGAATTACAGAAACTAAGAGAAGAGTTGTCAGAAGAAAGAATAGAAAGAGAGATCGAAAGAAAGTGGAGAGAGAATATGGAAGAAATGAGGAAGGAATTAAATCTTTATAAATATAGATTAGATATGCTGGAGAAGAATGAAAAGAGAAGTAACTTTATTATTCAAGGAGTGAAAGAAAATAAAGAAGAGGAAGAGGAAGATACCCAGGCTACAGTGAACGAAGAATGGGAATGAAAGATTTTAAAGCAAAACAAGTACAAAGATTAGGCCAAAAAGAAGGAATAAGACTAGACCAATTTTGGTGGTATATGAGTGTCAAGAAATGAAGAATGGAATATTCAGAGTTAAAAACAAATTAAGATATCTAGAAAATGAGAAAATTTTCATTGATAATGATTCGACATTTGGGAACGTGGCAAGAACAGTGAGTGGTTAAGAGGAAAATATAGAAGAATGGAAAAGAAGAATATGGGCGCGGGCAAGATGCGGCAACATCTATAACAACCAAGAGGAGAGTCCGTCCAAGAGAGAAATTTGGGAAAATCTAGAACAGAAATGAAGAAGAGAAGAGGGGAAAATCCAAGTAATAGAGCAGCTAAGGAAGCAAGAAGAGAAGAAAAAAGAAGCAAGGGAAGGAAACGGGAAATAAAATAAAATAAAGGCTAAATAGTGTATATATTACTTGTTATATTTTGATATAATGAATTTGTTTTTCTTTTGTTTTGTAAATGTAAACACAAAATATGTATAGCCTGAAGACCAAAAAGGTCAAAGGCAAAAATTTTTGGAATCAATCAATAAATTTAAAAAAAATAATTACTATCTAAAGGGAATATTTTAGTAAGCGTTCGGAATATTCTATAGCATTTTTCTTTTTAAATTATCAAAAGACAATTACATCCATTTCATTAAAATGTAATGAATAAAAACAAAAAATTAATATTTAACGGATGGCAACAGCCCCCCCCCCCCCCCCGATGTCTTTTTAGAATCAATGAAGTCATAAATTTTATTAAAATAAAGATACTATTTTGTATTAGATATAAAAAGACTAATATGTAAGGAGATGATTGTCACCCTCCTTCCATGGGCGTTAGAAAATTGTTTCCTGCCCCTATAACAGTAACGGAATGTGCACCTCGGGGTCGATATCTATTGTTTTGACTTTGTAAAACTGACAAAGCGTTTTTCCTTTTGGAAAATGCACTAAAACTTTCTAATGGGAATTAGTATAAAACAAGTAACTGTGAAATCAGACAGACATTGCCGTTGTTTAATAATAAACAATTTTTTTTTTTATTTATATCTTTTTTTATTTCTAAAATTATTACTTATATTAATATATTTCATATATTCAATTCTTTCTAACATTATTTAAAAAATTCATTTTTACAGGGCCATTAAAAACCATACCATGTTTTCTTAAAGAATCGACCTATAATAAAAAATAAAAAAAGAATGATTATGAATTAATTTATTCTATATTTAAATAAATATTAAGAATATATACGATAATAAAAGACTTTTGTTTTGATTTCTTATCTTTCTATTTATTTTTTGAAAATTAAAAATTCAATATTTATAATACTTTTAAAAATATTTTTTATTTTAATATTAAAAAAGAGAAGATAAATATAAGTCCCAATCCACGCAATGCTTTAAAACTTTTATCAAAATGTAATATTTGTTTATAAAAGAAATGATTATAAAATTTTTTTACCAACATGCAAATAAAAAATTAAGGATTGTTAAATAAGTTTATTTGATAAAATATATTATGAAGTGTTTGATGGGATTTATCAGAATCTTCAACATAATGGGAGAAGAGGAAAGCAGAAGTAAAAAAAATCTTTTTTTACACCAGGAAAAAAAAATTCATAAAGTATTTTATTTATCGAGTAGTTTCGCTAATTCTCTCATCTTGAAATGCTAACTACAATTTTTATTTAGGAAGTGGTCTAATTATTTTTTTTTGTTATATTTGTTTTTTTTTCTTTTGCAATTATTTATTTTGGAATTTTTTTATTTATTTATTATTTTATTTATAAATTTGACTTAATAAGAACATGTCGTTAATTTAAATCTTTCTTATTATATATTATAAAGTAATTGGACAACTTGTTGTATCTTTGGTTGCATCTTAATGGATAATTAGGAGATCCAAATGAAATTCAAAATCATCACATTTCAAAATCTTTTACCTATTATTAAATTTATTATTTTCGCATTTCATGTAGGTCTCCATTAAGATGAAACCAAAGATAGGACAGGTTGTCCAATTACATTTAAGAGGACAGAGGATTTACCAGTTTTTTTTTTGCATTTAGGCATGAACAAATTTTTATGGTTCAGAAATACCCCAGGAAGGGCTATAACCATCCCTTAAAATTAATTTATTTTTTATATTTCATTCGATAATTATTAATAAATTCCTCTTGGTATAAATAAAAAATATTAACTTAATAATAATAATAACTCAATCTCTCCAGGGGATGGTGCCCACCCTTAAAAATTAGTTTTTTTCTTTTTATTCTTTCCTAATCTTATCTCTTGATTAGAGGCTGACTTAAATTATTTTTTAAAATTTCAACAAACTAGGTTAGCCTTTCTCATTTTGTTTAGTGTGTAAATGGTTAGCAGAATAAATGTCAGCCTTAGCTGAGGTAACTCGTGGTTGCCATCTACATGCTCACCTGACTAATGTTTTTTTTTTCATTTTCTAATTTTTTTTTAGGGGGAGAGTACACCACTGGTTAGTAATAACTTAATATTCCAATAAAACATTACAAAAATTGTAAAAATATTTTAAGATTTAAAAATATATTAAATCATGTAAATAATAATTGATATTATTGGAATAAAGTTTTAGAACAGCTCACCAAATAAATACAATTATTAATTGTTCTATTATTTAAAAAAAAAAGCAAAAAAGAACAGTAAATGATAAACTAACACCCTATTCAAAGTGATGGTGTGTACGCCACTGCATTTAATTAGGCCCGTTTGATTAAACATATTTTTCCATGTAATAAGACTTGATTTCGAGCTGGACTCAGACTTTGGATTTAAATGCTATCCTCTGAGAAAAAAAAAAACAAAAAAACTTTGATCGACCCCATATTGATCTTTGGAAAACGCTTCAACCCCCCCCCCCCAACCCAGGGTCCATCTTCGACCACAAAAATGCTTGCGTGTTCCGAGCTCATAAACTCTCCTTTGATAAATTTCGCTCATCCGGAGCCTTGATCGATAAAAAGCAACAGAGGTGATTCAATGTATCTGGAAAACCAATTGTGTCAAATTTTTCATTTGCTCTCTTGTTAACCTAAATGGGTGCCATCCAACATTCTACATAATTTTTTATTATTTTCTACAAAGAAAGGTTTAAAAATATAATCAAAATGTTTACTCCTTTCTCAAACAGAGTTTCTTTACTGGTAAGTATGTAGTTTGACGATCACTAGTTAGCTCAGCCAGGACCGTAAAATACTTTTTCATGGGAAGGGGAATGGGTTTATAAACAATTTATTTTTATCAATATGTAGTAAGAGAATTAAATATGACTCCATTAATTTTTAATTAGTTTTATTTGAAACAAAGTTGTTATTGAATAATAATAAAAAGAAATAATGAATATTTCTTTTTCAAAAGGATCATAATATAATAGGTAATAAATAATTTGCAGCTCTAGTTTAAAAATAAATCTTAACAATATAAAATGTTTTTTGATAATTTCTAACAGCGTTTAAAATTTTATTAAACACTCTCTATTATTGTTATTTTGGGAGGAGAGCAGGTTCAGCCAAAATAAAAGCCTTTATCTGCTTATTGATCTCGGAGACGTTTTTTTTTTGGATACTCTCTTCTCTTACAATCACTTTGAGAAATATTAGTAACAATCATGTAGTACATATGTACGCATGGAATAACTTTATGCAAATATTCGATTCCTTTGGGCTGAGGATGAGATAATAAAGTTGTCTCGAAACGTCTCCGAGATCGAGAGGCAAATAAAGGCTTTTATTTTGGCTGAACCTGCCCTTTTCCCAAGAATAACCGATTCACACAGCGACCACATCTCTTCTACTCTCTTTAATATTTTTATTTAAATAAGTATTGTTTTCGGGGGGGAGGGGGAGGATTATTTATTTTATTTATTTATTTTAATTAGACAGACATACTTATGCATTTATAAAGAGTACAAAATATACTTCTATTTATCATATAAATGTTATGATTTATATTTTATATAATACATTTGTATGTCTCTAAAACAAATAAATATGTTTATATAAAATTTATCTATATAATTAACACAGTAATGAGAAGATAAGAATAAAAAGTTGAATTTTATTTAAAAAATAGTTATAACTTAGGAATTTTTAATTTTTAGTTTCTCTATATATGTAATATATAGTGAGAAAATATTGCGATTACTAAAAAAAAATCAATGTTGAGATTTCAACAGTAATACACGTTTTGAGGTCCCTTGAGTATAAAAAAAATGGTTCTCGTAAAATGATCTATATATATATGTGTGTGTGTGTGAACAAGATTTCTCAAAAATGAAAAATCATTCGAAGACAGAAAAAGAGAAATTAATTGGAATTTTAAAAATTAAAACCTGGCTCTTTTCATTGATCTCCTCAAGAAATCCTTTAATATTCATTTGTTTTTATCATTTTTTATTTCATTATTTCTACCGTAAGAGGAGAAGAAATCGTTGCTCTCATTTCGAAAGACCACTTAACATTTTATTTGACATTTTGATGACTTTTAGTATCTTACATCTCTTTACTATTTTAAATTTCTATCAATCAATCAATTTTCGTTTTCCTATTTAGAACACTTTTCAAATGATTAATTATTAAACGTAAAACATGGAATGAAGAATATTTTATTTTTACTTTAACATAATAATAATAGAATTTCTATCTAAGTAAACAGTAAAAAAATTTATAAAATCTTCCAGGAATTTTTATTTGGTATTTCTTAGCAAAGGATTTATTTGTATAATAAACATTTTTTTTTTCCTGCTTTCCTTATTACTTTAATATAAATGCTTAAATTCTTTAGAATTCCTAAGATACTAAAATCCCTCAAAGAAATCTCCCTTTTCATTTAATCGTTCTTCTCTCAATCTATATCCTTGACATTGCCATTTCTACTTTCATACAAAGATATTATAATAAAACAACAATAAATTGGAAAGATTAATTAGATATGTTTTACAATTAATTAGTGAAATACATTTTCATTCCAGTTCAAATTGAATTTTGGCTTTTAAGAAGAGCCATCATTTTAATAATTAAAAAAAAAAAAAATTAAACTTAATTTCAGAACCCTAAATAACAATTTATTAAATAAGTTAAAATCTAATTTTATGAAACTAGGTTACATAGCTCGCCCCTTTTTTCGATTGTTATTTTTTTCTTTCTTTCGCTGCTTTGAAAATGAATGAAGCTTCTATAGATAAAAGTAATTATTGTGAATTTGTCACCGCCGTGAATATGAAAGAAGATAGCAAAAGTAATCAAGGCATCTGCAAATAAGCTTACCCTTTGTATCGCTTGACCCAAATCAAGATTCCACAAATGATTAATTAATGTCATTTTTATATTCAAACATGAATTCATCATCTTATAATAGACTTATATACCTTTTGATATGAATATTAGAAAATCTCCTTCTCTTGAATAATATGCAGATCATTTAGAAATTCTAAAACCCCGTAATATTCAAAACCAAAAAGAAAGTGTAAGCGGAATAAAATTTGATTATT
>JAAAKE020137547.1:0-13756 GCA_010014785.2 Anisolabis maritima
TATATCTCTCTCCATACATAAAGATCTTGCTTTGATCAACTTTTGGCACAGATCAGGCATATTTATTGCAAATAAAAATCTACATTTATGATTCAAGATAAGAATGGATAAGTCAATACAAGAAGCCGCTCTAGGAATCAAATAAAACTCCCAAATTTCAGCCACTTAAGGATATTCAATAAATAATTTTTCTTTAACTTGGCGACATAATTTAAAAGTGATAAAATGACAATACCATTTCCTGTAGAAAAAAACAAAATTAGACATTTACGATGAAGCTAATAAATAGATTCTTTGAGGAGGCGATCTCTTCCAAAGTGGCCGCAGTAGTTTATTTTTTAAATGTGATTATGTTATCACCTCTGGAGATAAAGTTTTGGCCCTGGTTGTTTTCTTCAACTTTGGACTCCAAAATCCTTCTATAATTCTTCATTCACTCACATAACTGGCATTCTGGCAAGAAGGCATCACTTTATATCATCATTTTCATTTTCTGAAAATAAAGTATTATCAATAACTTAGGAATAATGAAACATCAACATTCACAGATACCATTTGAAAAATTAAAAAATCTCAAAGCTTTCCTTTTAAAGGATTCTAATAAGACTACTATGAAAAATTTTTTCATTTCTTATATTAACCTATCAAGCTGTCAGCTGCTGTCAGGAACCAAAAAATTAATAAGTGTGAATGGCTAAAAGAAAAAGTTAAATATGACTCATTAAAAGAAAGCTTTCGAGAAGTTGAAAATATAATACACATTTTGGAGGGCAATGTGAAATTATAAGTTTGATTAGCTAGTTTTTTCATTTTCCTTTGAACCTACCAAGATACTCGTTTGTTTAACTGAGGTCAGGATCAGCTGAGATGTCGGGTTATCGGCTCTTGTCCATGGATCTAAAGCATATTTGAGGAGTTGGGAGCACTCATGTAAAACGGCTATATAAAATTTTGAGATGGTTATATGTGTTTATAAAAACAATTTTTATCTATCTTCAATAGTTCATAATAAATAAATCTATATCTGAATTATAAAGTTAAACACGAAACATATCAAGAGAAATAGTTTTTGTGTCTAAAAAATCACTCTGGCTGACCCCTATTACCTTTATCTATTTGTATATATAAATGATATCATCTCTCTAAAAAAAATGTCGTGATTTCAACAGAAATACAAGTTTTGAGGTCACCTCAGTCTAAAAAAAATGGGTCTTGCATTTAGTTAAAGATAGGAATTCTAGTGATTATGTGCGCTAGTCAGAAACTTTGATAGTGGCTTTATAACTCAATTTTTTATATAAATTTAAATCAAATTGTTATAATTGAATAAGTTAAGATATTGTAATTAAATTTAATTTTAATATTATTTATGATTTGTTAAACAGTTAAAAAAGCGTTTATTAAAAAAAAAAATTTGGAATGGAATATTTTTTCAATCTTTAATAAATTAATTTAATTTATATATCAACTAATAGTTTGATAAATATTAAAAAATAAATATATAAATAAATACCTCATAATTGTTAGAGCAAAGTCCAATTTCCAAATCAGCCAATTTTAATTATTTATTTCATATTAAATTTCTCAGGAACAGATTTTAATAATGAAGCCATTTGATGTGTTTTGTGGAAAGTGGTTCTAACAATGTTCTAGGAATTTGATTGGTCCCTTTGAATTATAACAAAGATACAGGCTAATCAAGAATCTAGGAGCCTTCTTGAAAAGGATAGTCAAGCACAAAATTTAATCACATCTTTGTCGTTTTTAACTTTGGCTAAGTTAAAAAAAATAAAACTTATAAAAATAAATTAGTCTAAGAAATCTTACAATCAGAACAAATTTATTTAATTTTATTTGTCCTTTAAATTATCAAGGAAGTGACTTGAATCTTCTCAAAGTTTCCTGGTCACAAAATAAATTATAAATAAATGTATTAACATTTTGTATTAATTAATTAAATGGTTATTAATTTAGTGGTTGTTGATTAGTACTTCTGAAAATGTATTTTGTAGACATCAACAAAAAAAATTGAATTTGTCTATCTTGCCCGGACTAGTGAAGTGGTCACGTGATAATTCTTCTTATAAACTAGTTCAAAAGAACGATTGTTTTAAAGCAACATTACCAACGTTTGGAAATTGTTTATTCTAAATTTCAGAAAAATTTTTTCTTGTTGGAAATTTATTTTAATCTTTAAAAATTGTTGAATAAAATTTTGCAAAATTTTTCTTGGCGAAAACTTTATTTGATTTTTATTTTGAATAGAAATTAAGAAAGTTGGCAGCATTTCAACTTTAAAAGAAAAACTTCTATTCATTTGTCTTCGGAATTTGATAATTTAAAAAAATGGTAAATAAATAATTATAAAGAAAATTATATTTTGCAAGATAAAAATCTTAAAATTAATAAAAATATTTTTAATAAAATCATTTTTGTGATATACACTCACAAAAATATTTTTATTAAAAATTAAATTAAATTTTTAAATTTAATTTAAAATTTCAAAGTCTACCTCAAATATTTAAATAATTTTTTTTTTTAGTTTTCGGCATTCTGGGCCATTTAGATATAAATGATAGCTAATATAATATAAATGAATTTTTGATCCTCAGGACGGTAAGTGAACCACTGAACTTTGGTACGTAAGGCAAGATCTTTACCTCTGTTCCAAGGATGTTAATTATTAATTATTTTTAAAAAACACTGTACAGCATATGGCATCTATGAGCATGTAGTTGAACTAATTAATATAAAAACTTGATAATAGATGGCAGAGTAATTGCAAAATTGTCATATAGCTGTCAAGGAATAACATTCAATTTTTAACACTTTGAGATAAAAAAAAACAATTCATGACTGTTGGACGTTTTGATAAAGTGTTATTTTAGCTGGGGTTCAGTTTCAAAAGAACTAAACTAGCTTATCTAAACAAATTATACTTAAAAGTAGCAGCAGCAATATGTGAAAGTGGTTTGTGTGAAAATGCCCCATTTTGTCACAATGCGTGTGTGTGTGTATGTGCGTGTATTGCGATTCATCTTTGTTTTGCCCTTGGGAAGTGAAATGAGAAAACCCCCATTTCGCCTCCCCCACCAGCCCTCCCTGTGAGCCCCACAATTCTATCTCTCTTTGTTGGATAAAATACAGGAGCCTCAGGGTGTATACAAAACTTCTCGGGGCAGACAAACAAGTTTCGAGACACACCTTTCCTGCAGTTTTTATTAAATATACATTTTGTTCCAGGTCAATGAGCCATACGCTCCGTTATAAAAACAGATTCTTTATCTGAAAATTAATACAAAAACCCACGGTATTTTTATTTATTAATTTTCGTCAATAATATAGTAATAGGTGAAACAAATACAGATGTTTTTTGTTCAACAAAATTAAAAAATGTTAATATTAAATTTAGGTCCTTCCTTCAAAAAAAATTTTTTTTAAAGTCTTTTCGGCATCTGAGGCCATATAGATTTGAAACGATACATAATATATTCATTATGATACTTGTAATCCAGGGAAATTTATTTACACTAATATCCAGTATCCAATTGATTTAAATAAATATTCTTCGGACTACCTGGGATCCGAACCCACACCCCTTGGCTTCCTTGAAAATTCAAATCCTAGTTGAGAAGAGAAAGGTCCAAAGAATATAAAAAAATATTATTCAAAGGCAGATGATCGAATAGTGAGAGGTTAGTAAATCCGCCAATCTAAGATCGATGCTTAAAATATTAATTAAATACGTGAAACCGCGATGGGAGAGCAGTTACCGCAATTTAAGCGATATCAATCAAATCCAATCCCCCATCTATAAAGTATTTTATTTTATTTAAAATTAACTATAATTTGAATTTAATGAAAATGTGATAAACATTTTGTTAATATGCAATAATATAGGGGAGGGGCAATATGAGATTATTTTTTTTAAGTTTTTCCTCTTCAATGAAGACTTCCTAAAAGCAGTGGGAGGATTTGTTGTCAGAATGGATACGAAGGATAGGTTAGATGAAAGGACCTGGGTGGAAATAAAGCTAGGATTAGCTAGAATGAGTAAACTCAACTCCTAAACATTTTAACTTTAATAGAATTTAAAGATTGACATAGGTAAAATCAAAGGGAATTTATATAGAATTATTCATTCCTCAATTCCGTTAGGTCCCTCCCTTCACCTCTTTTTTTTAAACTCATTTTTAGACAATGTTCTATTTTATCGAAAAAATGTTATCATTAAAATTCTTCTTTTCTCCTCAGCCGTCGTCTCTAGAGGAAGTTAAGAACTTGAAGAAATTAGGCATGTGATGCTTAACCGAATTTCTCTGGGGCCCCTCGAAGGGTTTTTTAAGCCCTGAGGACGTGAGGGGGTTTCTTTTAAATTGTTTTCCCCAAGGGCCTTGTAGCCGCCTTTAAAGAGCAAAAAAAAAACTCGAGAAAATTAAAAAAAACACACCTTGTTCAAGTAGAGTTTTACGATTAAATCATTTTCAGATGTGCATATTTCTAGCTTTGATAATACATATATTCTAAAAAAAAATTTTCATTTAAATTTGTTCCATTTAAAAAAAAAAAAAAAAAAAAAAAGATCAATTAAAATGTATGGGACACTTTTTAGAGGATTAAATTGTAATAAGAGATAAAATTAATTTTTGTTTTAATAAATAAATAAATAAATTAGCAAGGTGTAAAAAAACAATTCCTGATAAATAAGCTTAAATATTTAATTAATAATTAATTAAATGAGATTACCCAACCCTTCTCTGCAAATATTTAATAAAAAAAAAAAAATTATTATTGGATTAAATCATTTACGAATTCGCTTTTTTTCATTAATACAATGAATAAATAAATATTTATATTTGATTAAACAAAATATATAAGTCAGAGATGAGGAAAGCTGGTGTTTATTTTTATTTCATGTTTTCAGAATCAATCCCTGGGATCAGAATGGACGGGTGTATTTACTTTTTTTTATCACATTTGAAAAGGACGAAGATATCAGCCATTTCGCCTTTCCATCAAACATACGTCCCTAAAAAAAAAAACGCAAAACATTAAACCATAATTTATATAGTTATAACAATAAAAACCATTTTTAATCAATTTTTTTTATAATATTTATATTATAAGAAAGTTTCGTGTCATTCTTAGATTCTTTTAGCATTATAAGAATTTATTATTTCATTAGATTTTAAAAATCATATACTATTCTTTTTTCCTTGCATTTTTCCCGATTGGTATAATAAAATTATATATATGATGGTGAGAGAACCGTCTCGACGAACAGCCTGATGGGAATTGTCTTTTGCAGAAGAAATGGCAGTTTTAGCTCTGATAATACTGTATTTTAGTATTTATCATTTATAAATTCCTAAAAAGAGAGCTCCTCTCTACTTTGGCCCAGAACTTAAAAGTCAATACTTCTTTCATCTTTGTTCATAATTATTTTTGTTTCAATATATTATATAATTGTGAGTATATAGAGCAGCTGAGTTAAGAGCTTATTAGTTCTACTTTCGTGATACTGCCCAATCGCACATTTATTTCATGTTCAGATTGCACTAAGACTTGAAGACTCTTGAAGTAAAACTTTGAGATTTGTTTTTGAAGAAGGCCACAGAATGAATGATCGAAACCTTGTATTATATATGTACAAATAAACTATAGTTAAACAAAAAATATATTTATTTTATTGAATAATTATTTCATGTTTCTATTATAACTTTTTATATAGTAATTTCAAAGATATAATTTATAAATACATATATGAATATTTTGTATGTTTTACACAATTGTGTTTATATATTTATTTTTTTGTATCGTTTATACACCTATGGCCACAGTAAAGGCCAATGGCTAAATAAATAAAATTAAAAAAATTTATAAATACGTAATTTCAGATTTTTAAATGCGCTCGTAAATAAACAACCAGCGGCCTGGCAAAGGCTTTTCTAATAAATAATATTCTCGCAATTCTTTTAAAGAGGTAACTGAGGATGTGAACCTGGACGAGTCAATACAAATATGTTAGTTTTGAATAGAATTTTTTAAAACCCTTTTCGGCCAATTAGACTCTCTCCATACTTATTTATATCAATTGGTAGCCAATATAATTTAGATAAATTTTAACGCTCAGGCCGGGAAGCTTCACCTCTGCAGGGACGACTGGCTTGGTCCTGTTGGCTGGATTTTTCACCTTTCCGGCGCCCAGGCCCCCCGTTTTTCTTACGTATTATAAAGAATATTCAAATTTTATCCTTTTATTGAATCTTTTTTTTTTAGTCATTTATTTTCATTTTTCTATTTAAGATTTCAAGATAAACATCCTTGTTTTTCTCTTTCACTCGATGATTGCTGTTAATTCTTTAAACTAATATAGCACTTTTAAACTAAATCGAGTGCCATTGTTTCTGCCAGCCTATATGCAAAGGCTGCAGGGCTCATTTACTTGCCCTGTCGAGCCCATTAATTATTTCTGGCCCATTCACTTTTGGTACATTGCAACTAGAAAGGGCTTCGTCTATATATGGATGGGGGTGGGGTTCTAATGCATTCCGCCCGACAGACACAAAGCCCAGAGATTCTCATCCCCTTTGTACGCATACTTACACCTCAAGGGAAAACAAATAAGAAGCATAAATGCAAGCTCTGCCAGGAAATAACATTATATTTTTTAATATGTGGGTTGAATATAAAAATATACTACGTACACCTTCTCTCTTTTTTTTTTTTTTTTATTCCTAAAGAGAATAACAATAAAGAAATAAATAAAAACTTTCAATTTAGAGAATAATCTCATCAAAGCACTTAACAAAAATGTTATTCTAAATTTCGAAATTTCTTTAAAATAAGAGGATTAGTAAAGAAAATGAGAAGAAGATTTTAATTAAATAATTTCTCAATTTTATAAAAGTATACAACAAAGAATCTACTGGGTGATAAGTAGAAAAAAAAAATTTTTTTCTGGGAAAATATTATTTTTTTATTCATTCGATCTTACCTATATACTAATTAAAGATTGTTACCATCTTCTTAAAATATCTAATAGAATTAAAATAAATGATATGGCTAGTGAGCCGGATCAAAAAATTTCACGCCCCGAGCAAACTCTGTATAAAGCCCTCCAAAGCCTCGCTTTCTCCCAGATTAGTCCTTCTCTTAATTCGGCTCTTTACAATCTGAATATCAAATAACTGATAGACAAATTAAATAATAAAAGGTTTATTCCAATAAGAACAGGCTACATGAACTGATATGAGGTATCAGAATTATGAAATACAAATACTCTGAAAAAAAAAAAAAAAATGCTTTCATTTAAAAATAAATAACTAAAAAAAAAGGAAATGTTTTTCAAGTTTTTTTTTTTTTTTTTTTTTATTTTATTTACCTTTTATTTATCTAAAATATCGCAACCCCAGGCTACTACGAAAGATTATTTATTTTTTATTATTATTGTATTTTTTTTTTTTTTTTGCCAAAAAATGTATTTCTTTAATAAATGTTTTGTGAACCTTAATTTGAAAAGGAATAGGGCAGAGACATCCCTGAGAGGTTTTGATAAAAAAAAAATGAATATATAATAGGACTGTAGCCAGAATATTTTGTCGACGAGAGCTTTTATATAGAATAAATTTATATCAATATGGATAAAGATCATTAAATATGGCTTTATTAATTGTGAATAAGTTTTGTTTGATATAATATTAAAACAAAGTTTTTATCAAATAATAATAAAATATGAATATTTCTATTTCAAAAGGATAATAATAAATCATTTATAGTTCTTGTTTAAAATAAATTCTAAAGAATATAAAATAACCATTTTTTTTTTATTAGTTAACCTAACTTCACTTTAGAAATAAATGTCAAACTCTGCTCGCATCCTGTGATTGCAACGTCATCATGACGCGACACTCAATCGCCAATCAGAAGCTTGTCATGTAATATATTTATTATATCGAATTATAATATAGTATAGATATTTTTTTGATAATTTAAAATTTTACTTTATTATATTTATAAAGGCATTTTTTATTTTTTATATATATATTTATTTATTTTTTTTTGAGATTTTGGAGGGGGCGGATTGGGCCCCCAGCTATGTTCCTTTATAATAGAATAAAATAAATATTTTTAAAGAGAAGTGTCAAATATAGAGTAAAAAATATTTTTTAAACCTTTTTATGCATCCTGAAATTATACTCCGATCATATTTATTTATCATTAAACCTGATGACCAAATGACCGTTTTTGAAATTTCGTTTAAAATTTCCTGTATACAACGTTACTGTATCGCAATTTAACTTATTGACTTTTCTTATAGTATACATACAGCCCATTTTTCAATATTCAACTTTGCTTATTGTTTACTTTCTGAAAAAACTTCTTAGCCTGTCTTGCCTACCACGCGGTCATTTATTTGACCGCTCACGGTAGGAATAGGTATACATGAAGTGTCGGTAGGTTTAGTGTTAAATTAATTGGTATCCAGTATAATTTGTATCAATCACTACCAGAAGAGAAACACTGACCCTTAGATCACGAAGCAAGAGTTTTGCTTTAAGAGAAAGGGCTAAATAATATTTAAACTGTTTTATTCTATAGGCGCTTGATGCCTGGCGGCTGGTGGTGGTGGCTACTTGCCGGCGTTGCGGCAGCAGCCGCCAGGCAGCGGTTTGCAAGACAACCAGAAGATCAAACAACTGTCGTTGGCCAAAAAGTCACTCTACCTTGTCGTGTGGTCG
Source organism: Anisolabis maritima (assembly GCA_010014785.2). Lineage (NCBI taxonomy): Eukaryota > Metazoa > Arthropoda > Insecta > Dermaptera > Anisolabididae > Anisolabis > Anisolabis maritima. The sequence goes on from JAAAKE020137547.1 coordinate 8,742, forward strand.
AAATGTCGGGGATGGTACAGTGGACCAAGGACGGTTTCGGCCTAGGCGCACATAGAAACCTTACCGGCTTCGATCGCTACAAAATGATCGGCAGTGATGAGGAAGGTAATGTCACAACTCATCTAAAAAAGACTTTATTTTAAGTAAATCATTAAAATAGAATTTGTTTGTCTGCTATTTAAACAACTCAAAAGATAATGTTTATGCACTTTACACTAAATTTAATTAAAAGAAAAGATCTTCCTTCTTGTTCATTTCACAAAAAATAACGCGTTCATTTGAAAATATCGTGTGGTTTTCATAAATAATTACGAGACCGTTTCAAAAAATTTATCGGTCCATTGTGGGTCATAGAAAATATGAACGGGATCCAAGAAAAAACTTTTTACCTTTAAACGGATATTATCAACGCACTCTTCACTTGCCCGGTTCTGTTAAGAATTTTCTAGAGCAACCATAACTTAAACGAGAATAATCTTCGAAGGTATAATAAAAGAATTTAACGGGGAATTAAAAGAAATAGTGTAGAACTTAAGTTATAAAGTCTGGGAGAGCGCCTTGCTGATATACACTTAAAACTGGGAAGTTCAAGATCAACACTAGAGGCGCCACTAATCAATAGCGCCTATTAATTATGCAAAATCTTTCCACGAAAGATTCATTTCATGCCTATTTAATAGGCATGTTCAAATATCCGGCGAATATTTATTGGAATATACCCATTGATATTCGTATTCACTAAATTACAAATAATCGAATAAAAAACGAATAATGAAATAAAAGTGAAATAAAAACTCTAAAGCCTGCATTATATCCTATCGCTCTTCTCCCTTTAAATTTATTACTACTCTTTCATTCAACCTAATTTAGTGAAGACAGCCAAGCGCTAGAAAAGTACATTAGTTGAGACGAACTTCTTAACGTCCTAATTAGCAACTCCCTATTGTAGATTTGGTAGAGGTTTCTTTTATTTTCAATTTTCAATTAGAAATCCTAAGACATATTTAAGGATTTGTTTGCATTAAATATTTATTTATTTAAAGTTTTTCTCTTCTTAATGGCCTCTTTCGGCCTATCGCCAGTAGAATTTCTTACCTTCAATGAAGGCTCTCCCGATATCGTGTTTGGGGACGAACTTTTTAGGCGACTTTTTACTTCTAAGAAATAAAATCTAGTATTTCATTGATTTCAATTTATCCAACGAAATATCTAATAAACTAAAATAAAATATAAATTATTTAATGTCTGATATAATAGGCCTAATAGAGAAAGAGGAAGGAAAAGGAAGACCTGGTAGATATCCCGGGATAAAGGAAAGGGCGTTTTATTTCCAGGCGACTTCTCCCTGGAGATCTACCCTGTGATGTTGGATGATGATGCCCGATATCAATGCCAGGTGGGCCCTGGGGCTCAGGGCCAGCCCGGGATTCGAAGCCGGTTCGCTCACCTCACAGTACTCGTGCCCCCTGAGGCGCCAAGGATCCTTCAAGGGGATCGAATCGAGATCACAGAGGACCAAATCATTGAGCTTGAGTGCGTCTCACGAGCAGGAAAACCACCTGCTGAGGTAAGTTTAACATCGAATAAAACTACCTAACGTTTTAGAAAATTTAAACCTTTCTCCGACCCTGTTCGCCACTACAGTTGAAAATGACTTCCATCCCATTTTTAAAAATTTATTGTATATATATATATATAGCTCTCTCATATTTTTATAAAATTTATTTTGTCGCAAAAAAAAGAAATAAAGCAATTCGCAAAGTCTTAAAAAAAAAATAATTAATCACCTTTTGAAATTAGTAAATTCAATGCAATATGATGTTAATTAATTTGAAAGAATCCTATTGTGTTAAAATTTCGGGATTATAATGGCTTCTGTTTTTGTCTCTCTTTGTTCTTGGGAAGAAAATTGGGTGAGGACAGGCAGACAGACAATGTTCGTTCGTTGGTTTGTTTGTTTGTGATTGCAGCGCAGATGTCTGCTCTTTTGCTCTTAAGCGTTTGATAAATAGCCTCTTCATTTTAGATGAGTCATAAAGAGAAAAAGTTAGGTGCTACATTCATCATTTCGTGATTTAGGTATTGATCATCAAAACAAAAAATAAAAATAAAAAAATACGCATAAATGGTGACATTCATTTAATAAGTTAATTATTTTCTAATCTCCATCAGTTTTATAGAAAGAAGATAGTAAAAAAGGACTTAATTTTTCAACTATAGAAAGGGATTTGAAATAAAAGAAAATAATTTTAAAAAATGGTTAAAATAATTATAAATTGAAAAAATAAAAATATAAGGGTGACTGTAAAATCTTTCCTTTAACGAATCCAATTTGATGTTTGTGTACCAGTTTTCTCCTTTTATTCAATTAATATATTAATATTTCAATTTATTCTTATTTACATCAATTATTAAGTCTTTTTCGGCATTTGAGGTCATTTAGATTTCGTTATTTATTTATGCTAATTGCCAATATAATATTAATAAAACTTTGTCGTTCAGGACCACTAACCGTGAAGTGTGCGGTACGTGAGGCTCTAGGGAACATGGCCACAATAATAATTGGATTAAGTTTTGATAAAATTCAATCAATTATTTTCTATTTAAAATAACTTTAGTACTAGGCTCTTAGCGGGGCGTGGGCGAAGGGCAATATTGTCTGATTTATTGCGAACCTTAACCCTTCCGCCCCCCCCCCCCCATATTTCACACCCCAAATGCTCAATATTGAAGTTTCATTAAAACGACTATAGAAGAATATAAAATAGAAAATCGCCTTTTTGAGAGATAAAATTTATTTAGAATAATTGGTTACATATTAATTTAAATATATATGAACGGGTAGAGTTAATTATTAAATTGTATAATTTATCGTATCTGTCTATATGGCCATGATGGCAAAATACAAAAAAGAATATTTTATTTTTTTATTTAAAGAAAAACTTTTCACTTAAAAGTTATCAGATTTTCAAATTTATTATTAAATATTAATTATTAATAAATTTTTTATTTATTATTTAAAAAAAAAATAAATAAAAAAATCTCTATTACATTAATGATTACAAAGCTAATATTGACTAACCGCATTATATTTTCTTTTCTTTTTTTTATTTAAAATATCTAATAAAAGGGGCAAAGGGAATTAAAATGTAGAATTAGCTAGCAATAAAGAATATTTGATTAGAGAGGTAGAGAGAAAGAAAAAAGTAACTTAACTAGAGATCGGCTGGTTGAGCTGTTTATTTGAGTACGAAAGTGCATCGTGGAGAGAAATAGAAATCCAGTCAATGGCGTAGCTAAAGACTGGGTTAAGCCAAAGTTGTGCCCCTGTCCCACCTAACGTTTCTCTGATATATTTTTTAACTTTTTTTTTAGGAATGCTTGACAAAATTGCCTCCAAGTCGGACCTCTCCCCTCTCCTCCTCTATTACGATCCATAAGTTAAATGTTTATTTTTATATCTTTTCATCTGTAAAAAAATACTAAAAAAATTTAGTTCATAGCTATCCCATTCTCAAACTATCAAAATTATTCATTTTTGTTTATAAATAAAATTTTTAACGTTTATTACTTAAAGATAAAAAATTTCCTAAATGAAAATACTTTTTTATATTTATTCGTTCCTTTATGTAAACAATTAAATCAGACAAATATATTCAATTTAATCATCTCTTTTTATCCTTTCTAAACTTTCCAGATTAGATTTTGCAAAAAATATAACTTACATATATATTATTATCAGTAAGTTATTGTTCTTAGAGTGATGATGATGTCTTTTTTTTCCAAGATGATGCATAATAAAATCCCCTATAAAATTTCCAAAATGGTTTGAGAAGGTATTGTTATTTTTATTCAAGAGATCTATAGCATTCTCAGCTAATAATAAACAAATTTACATACAAATATTGCCCTGAAAAAGAACCTTTACAGCCTTACTCCGAATAAAATTGTGTTACACACATCAACATCCGCTCTATTTTATTTTATTTCATTTTTTTCACTCCCCTTAGAAGTCTATAAAATATGAAGCTGTTGTTATTTCATATCACATTTATTTTACTATAAAATAAAAAAAAAATGCTATAAAAATAGGATATGAAACAAATATAAGCAACTTATAAAAAAAAAAAAATGGAAATATCAGATGGCAAAGTTCTTTGTGAAGGGAAAATACGTGTGGCATTAGTCAGGAGTTTTCGGAACTTAATTTAATAATTTATCGTCTCTATATGAATTTAAAAGTAAAAAAAAAAAAAAAAGTTTAGAAGATTATTTTTTAACTTTTATCGTATCTTTTCACTTAATTAAATCTTTAATAATTTATTGGTTATTGAAAGATTCGGGTGACCTTTTTTTTATTGATTTGAAAGTAAAAAAAAAAAAAAGAATTAAATGTTGGGTTAAAACTTAATTATCAATCCAAGATTAATGGAATTTCCAAATTATTCTAGATAACATTGAAGAAGTTTATTAAAAAGTTTATTTTTTTTTTTAATATTTAGTACAATTTGTGTTTTTATGTTAATTTATATTTTTTTTCTTGGGGACCTTTAATACGTTTTTATTATAAGAACCCTTGTGTTTTTTTAAAGTTAAAGTTTCTACATATTTAGAATTTACCCAGCCCTGTCCCATGGAGCAGAGCTATAGATCTGGCTTCACGTATCAAAAGTCAGTAGTTTGCTTCCCGGCCTGTGCAACAAAAATTTATTTCTATTATATTGGCTACCAATTAATAGAATTAAATAAGGACGAAGTCTATATGGCCTCAGATGCCGAAAAAGACTTAAAAAAAAAAATTATCCTGAAGCCTTTTTCGGTTTTGGTTTATGTCCCTTAAACAAAAAGGCCTGAAAAAAAATAAAATTTGTTAAGAATCCCAAATATAATAAATAAATATAAAAGCAATTATAGTTCTTTTGAAATTATACTTTTTTAAAAATAAAATTAATGAAATTAGTAGTTTTTTTTCAGGGCCAGGTAGGGGGGGGGGGGGGGATGCGGGCTCGCACTTT
>JAAAKE020137558.1:0-13754 GCA_010014785.2 Anisolabis maritima
CATAAATCGTTATGCTATTTGATAACCGATATATTATATATTTGTAATAATCTATAGATTAAATATCAATTTCTTCTCTATATTCTAAGAGAAAAGTCATTAGAATATCATATTTTTTTTTCTTTTAATTGTGATCCTCAAAAAAATAATTTTTTATTATCTACATGTTGCTGGTTGAGTGAAAAAAATAATATTAATTTAAATTTATATTACATTATTATTTATTTATTGAAAAATAATAATTAGATTTTGTAATTGTTAAGTCTTTTACCAATTTATTAAATTTATAATATTAACTTTATCATAAAAAATTTAAAAAAAAACTAAAAAACCCAACTGTGTTTAGAAAACATATCAATTATATCTTAATAATTAATCAAGATGGTTTGTTTCCGAGCCGATAAATATCGAGATAAGCGTTTAACATTTTATTTTAGATTACATTATTTACAAGATAATTTTTCTCTTAAATTTTAGAAGAGGAACACGGAAAGCAGAATGGAATCGCGCTGACCAGGACAAGGGCATGCATTCTCCGACAGCAAACATTATTCTCCCCCGAGTTCTTTAATTCATCCCAAAACAAGAATGCGCTCAGCTATTTTCATTAGCTGTTGCAGACAAAGAGACGAGCCTGGACAAAAGTCGAGGATCAATCGGCCATTGTCTTCGGTGGCGATAATTAACAGGCCCTTTGAGCTTTAATCGGTAGTGAAAGGGTATAAGTACCACTTCGTAGTTTCTTAGCCTAGAAATTGGACAGCATTGTCTTCAAACCGTGAGCCATTACGGACAATTTTTGCTGAATATAAAGAGATAATTTTCCATTAAATGTATTTATTTATATAATGACTTCTTCCATCACAAAATTCAGGTAAAGTGACCAAATTTCCCTTCTCAAAATTTTATATTGCATTAAAAAAAAAAATAGTCAACCTAGTTGCAAGACTTCCCGGCAGTTTTGAGCCATCGCTAACCAGATCATCTGGATCCGCTCTACATCCCTCTCAAGTATGCAAGTCATGTCATGTTGATTTTTATTATTATTTTTAGGTTATGTTGTTGAGTTAAGTTAATTCCATTTCAATAATTGAATTTTAAAAAAAATTTAGAATGAAAGTCATTACAATTTTCACCGCACAAATTTTATTTTAAATTCCTCCGTCCGGTTCAATTAAGTCAGAAAAATGAAATAAATAAACAATAATGAATAAAAGAAAAAAGTCAAAGATTAAATAAAATGTCAGAGTTTATACCCAATTTTTTTTTCGTTTTTGTTAGAATAAATCCCCCTCCCACTCAACGGATTGTTATGACAATTGGTCCAGGGCTGGAGACGAACGAGCTAATTATTATCAGCAAGTTTCAAAAGATTTGGCATATTGGATGCTGGGAAAATCGTGATGCACGATAAATATTGGAAGCCTTTTTTTACCACCTCCTGTAGAGCAATTCGCTTCATATTTTAATAAGTTCTTATGCCCTCCTAGGGCTATAAAGTTGTTAAGTTTCATCCTTTTCCGATGAGTTCTGCCAGAGATATAAGCCAAAATTAAAGCTACACACACAGATATATAAGTACGCATATTAATATTTTTTAAAATTTTTGGGATCCTTTTGATTCATTGTGTAAAGATATTTTTAAAAATTGGGGGGTTAAATTTTTCATGATCATAATACTTCTCCTTACTATTATATATAATGGAGTGGGAAAGTATATATAATAAAGGTCTATGAAATAATGTTCGTGTACCAGCTGGGGATCGAACCCGGGTCTCGGCTTGTGCCCGAGCTATTTGAGCATTACACCACTAGTAGCTTTCTTCTTTTTATAGAGGTTAGTGATCAATCTCCCTTTTAAGAATATTTTATTCGAATTTTATTTTGATCAACTAAATTTTTTCATAAATCCTAAATTTTTCTCTTGTGATTTCTATATACGTGTAGCCCTTTGGTTTATCTTATTTTTACTCTCGTACTAAAATTCATTTGGTCCAACTGCATATAAAATTTTTATCACTGCTGATCTGAATTGAAATATTTTTGCCCCGCTCTCCCTCTCCGCTTCTCTCCAGAAACTTTCTTCCCCTTCCCCTTTATGAAATTATCAAAAAAATTTTTTAATTAAAAAATAAAATGAAAATAAAAATCAGAATTTTCAAATCCTTTTCCCTTATGTCAAGATTCGTCCTGGCATCAAGACCTTCCTTACTGCCCCCTTTGATTGTGCTATCTAAAGATCAGGGCTAATTTGCACATATTTTATATATATAGTTAAAATTTGAAAATTTGATAATCATTTGGAAGAATTTTTTAATCGGTGAACCTTATTAATTTTACTTTTTATTGTAGCTTTTTTGTTATTTATTTGTTATTTATATTAAGTTTAAATTCCCTGGTGCCAAAATATAAATGAATTTGAATACATCACAGCAGATTTTTAATATAAAAAAGTTTAATTAATTTTCGAAATAAACCCCGCTAAAAATGGACATTATTAACTGGTGACCTTATAATTCTCAGAATGTAATATTATCTCACACAAAACGAGCGAAAGCCAACACCCAACCCTCGGCTTCTCCATCCCCTTGATTTAAGGACTTGTCAGATTTATATATATATATATTTTTTTGTTTTAATATTTTATCAAGGTACTCGAAAAAGTCTGTTAAATTTCAATTAACAGTTGGCTCCTGGGTCATCGCATGCAAACGAGTCGTTATTATATCCCCCTCCCCTCCTCCTCGACCAGCAGCAGCACTCACACCAAACGGGATTATTCTCCATCCAAATGGTCCCTAGGGAGTGCTTGAATTAATCCGTTTATTTATACAATTTTACAGGTTAATGGTTAAAAAAGAGGTAAAAGCTTGTGTGTGGCCAATCGGGTTACAGATGATTGGAAGGGGAACAGATATAAAAAAATACATTTGGTATTAATTAGCTATTAAGTGGCATCTGGCGATTGATTGATCAGAAAGGAGACCTCCGATCCCTTTCATTAATCAATTCATTAAAAAATGATCGGATTTGTTTGTCCAAGAATAAAAAAAAAACCCTCTCAGTCAGTGGTTATTTTGAAAAATTAATTGAAAAATGTTGAAACAATGCGAAGGGAATGGCAAGGGGAAAACGGCCGGTGCTAATTCTCATCATGAGATTTTATTCTAATTTTATAATAATTTATATCTTAAATGTTTCAATATTTTAAGTTGAAAGAAGAGAGTTGTTGCTTTGTAGTGATTACAATAGGGGAGAAGGCACGATCAGCAAAAAGGCAGCCTTTGGATGCTCAATAAAAATTCAAAATTGAGACGTTTCGAATGGGATTTCCTTGCTCAGTCCAGTCTGATCGCTGTATTTATGACCAAAGGGGATCAGTATGTATTGGAATATATATAACCATGTATACATATATACATGCATATATGCTTTTGTGATTTCATTTATTTTTATTTAATTTTGAATTTAAATTCATAAGTCAAAAAAAAGGGGAGGGGCGGTCCTCAAAACTAGGAGTTGTCGTTTATATACTAAGTGTTACACAAATTAGTTCATTATTGGTTGCTGAAAAGCAGACAACCCAAATGTGTGATGGTTTTTTAGAGTTATTGTTCGAGGGCTATTAGTGAGTGTATCATTTGTATTGCAGGCGTGAAGAGAAACGTTCAAAATAAATAAAAAAACAAAAACAAATGAAAATTGACAATAATATCACAAAATTTTGAATTAACCTATAAAGATTTATTTTATTCTTCTTTAAAAAAAATATCCATACAAAACTATTTGATTATAAATGTATGTTAAAAAAATTATATCCCCAAAATTTAATGGAAAGCAATGCAAGTGGAAAAACGGATTTCATGTTATCACCGTCATCACCGAGGCCGACATTTTAACAAATACCCAGTATAAAGAACGATTCAATATTCAAGGGACATCTCTTACGGTATAAAACTTTCATTAAAGATACACTACATCAGGATATGGTTCATAAAAAGAGACTAATCTCTTTAGAAGTTAAAATCTTAATTTTCTTTTTTTTTCTCTTCTTTTACTATTAAAACTATAATAGAAGGTCCGAAAAGTTAGTGGTTGGAATTTATAGGTGGTATAGTGAAAACAAAAAGTTACAAAACTCTAGTCCCAAGGAGGTCGGAAATAAATCAAAATAAAATGCGAGACACACTTAAATGATTTTTGTGTAAACTCAATTTCAATTTTTTGGACTCTGGAGAAGAATGAAATGTGAGGGGGGGAGGGTCATTGAAATTAAAAAGAACATTTTACTAAATCTGAAAACACCGGTTAAAATAGAACTTGGAATTTTTTTCGAATTTCAACAATTTCTTTTTCCTATAAATTTTATTTCATGCGGTTGGGAGAAGGTAAAAATATCCGAGCATGTTGGAACTCTCAAGGAATATACTTATACAATGAGTCTGCAATGACTGATGATGACGTTATTTAATTAAATCCGAAACGTTTGGCATTTTGGGAGTTTTATTTCGATAGAGGCTACCCTACTGGCTGACTTCCTCTCTTTTCACAAATCTCTAAAAGTAAAGATAAATTAGATAATAGAAATTTCTTTAATTTTAAATTTAGGGAATTTTCATTTTTGAAATTTTTAATTTTTGCCTGGAATTAAAACTGAAATATTTTAATTTATTTTTAATTTTCAACCACTAAATCAACCCTTTTAATTTAAGAGGATTAAAATATACGTTTATAAAACTTTAAGTTAACTATAAACTATAAACATCCCAAGTTTAAATTAAAATATATATTTTAGATCTTAGATATAAATTTCACCTTGAAATTTGAAATTTAATGTAATAATTTCAGGACCTCATAATTTTATATAGATTACAATAGTAGATGTTCTGCCGAAATAAAATCCATCACAATGGCATTTAGGCCACGAATTGAGCCCTTTGTGCCTGTTACTGGGAGTGAGATTCTCTCCCATTTTCCAACCCCAGGAGGAGACTTTTGGCAAAGTCGAATAATTTTAGCGACAAGCCGAACTCGAACCCGAATTGTTTTGCAACGTCAGATCCGTAATCCGAAGCTTCTCCTTTTAGCCACTCGCCTCTTCAATAATATTATTACAAATATTTATTTTTTTTTTATATCAAATAATTATTATATATAAGATAAAACTAAAAATATCAATAATAAAACTAAAAATGTCAAAAATATTTTGAAAAATTCAACCGTTAAAAATACCTACATACAGGGAGGGCTTAGGATTCGAAATATTCTTAGCCTGGTCCTGCTTGGTCCTTAAGGGATTTTAAGCTTGGAATTTTGTCGAAATCATATCATAATTTTCCTAAATAAATGGGTATAGGCTTACATAAATTTAAAAAAATAAACATATATTTATAATATTATATTTTTTTTACTTTCTCTTATCTATATATGAAATATGTAGTGAGAAGGTATTACGATTGCAAACAAAATCGATATCGAGATTACAACGGAAATACACATTTTTTATTTTGTGCTTTTTTTACATCAAAAACTGATCATCTATTCTAGTAAATAAATTCTATTATATTGTGATCAAATTTTTATTACAATCCACTCGATATTTAGATAATAATTACACCTTCCTTTTCATATTATCTATAATTATACAAATTAGTAATTTTCAAAATCGCAGCCATAAAATTGTTCCCAATGTGAAAATTTATGTTCTACCACATTATTTTCGCCTGATAACATCTTACAAGATCTAAATGTAGGGATATTTAACAAAAATATTTGTTCTTTAGTACAGTCATAAATTTTATGCCAAAAAGAATTAATATCACCTTGAGAATAAAAGATATAATCTTCAAGCTTTAGAAACAGCCATTCATCAGTTAATTCATTTAGACGTTGATCTAGATAATTGAAAAGTCTTTTGAGTCCTAATTTTAACCGAATATTTCAAACCATAACTGCTGACCTAGGAAAAAAAAAATCATATTATTAAGTATGTTTCCTTGAATTTTAATTAAAAGAAAAGTGTTTTGGGAATTAATTTCCAACTCTCTTCAATTAAACATCTTTTTATTCATCCGTAAAGGTGGTTAAGAATTTATTGTTTTTGTTTCTTAATCTTTTTTTTATCTCTCATTTCTGCCAAGCATTACAATTTATGTTCATATTAATTTGTAAGTTTTCTTTGATAAATAAAACACACTATCAACTTTTGTATTTTTATGGATACAACAAATACAATAGGTCAAGGGAATTTTTTTATTTCCATTCCCCAAATAAGTAGAGCTTATCATGAATATATCAGCGCCAGTTTTGCTTTTATGGAAATTACTTTTAGTTCAACCCTATTTTCGTCTTATTTTGATTTTCTATCCAGTATATATACAAATCTATTGATCCTGGCAGAGGTTATCACTTTTTTTTTTTTACTACAAATTTCTTCTGCCACGAGAAACCGGCTAAATATTTTCAATGAAGTCTCTGTTCTGATTTATTTCCACCCACGGAATGAGGAAATGTTAAACATTATGAGACATATGAACCTTTCAAGGGAAATATAATATATATGAAAACACGAAGAGAAAAAAATTGATATGTGTCAAGTAATAATGTTAAAATTGTAATTTGTGTGATGAACAAATCAAAATCCAAAATGAAACGGAAGAAAAAAATCATATTTTATATCGTAATATCACAGATAGCCTTAGCTTTTGTTATTTTCTATAGTATATAATAATAAATAATAATATAAATAATTTTAAAATATAGTTGAAGAAAATAAAATATCCTACATATGAACTTCCATAGACGATTTTTAAAAAGAACCTGATTGACTGGGGTTTTCAAACTTTATCAATTCACTTTTATGAGTATTAAAATATTTAATTCTCGTCAAAAAAAAATTATCGTTACTTAATTATATTTCTTTGTGATCATTTCAATTAATTTTATTCATTTGAATTGTGAAACACAATATATATTATTAGTAGAATGTAATATAAACAAAAATTTGTGAAGACTTGAGAAGGCTGGGCAGGACTTATTTTGAAACCCCTGGTGGAAATACTTGAAATTAACCAATACCTCAAAGGAAAAGAGCGCCAAGCATAAATCATAAGACAAAGGGAAAGTGTATTTAAAAATTACATTACACATTATGGATTACTGACCTTCTGACAAAGAGTCAGAATTTATACTAAAATAATATTTTCATTAAACTATTGTATAAAATGATGATTTTTTTCAACTCAAAACCTGCTGAGGTCACTTGGTCCCTCTCGAGAGTCTTTTTCCCCCTAAGCATCCAGCCGCTTCTAAATGATTAAAGAAAATAGTATAAGAATGTACAATTAATTCTCAGGGGTTCACATCTGTACGTCACACTTGCACTGCTAACCACTAATTACCCGATATAAAACTAACATTTTTTCGCGAGTCTTTTTTCTCATGTTATATATATATCAGATTTTAAGTGGCGCAACTATTGTTAAAATTTTACCATAGAAATCGTCAGAATCGGCTAAATTTATTTTTATTAAATTTATTAACATTTACTATTAATATAGTATTATTATTAATAGTATTTGAACTACAAAATGTCCTAATCCTATAATGATTGAGATATAATATTAAAATTGTGAAGCGAAACAAATTTGGTTGATATTATTTGATATATTAAAATCTGCACCAAGTCTCTTTTGAATTTTAACATACGGAAGGACACATAAAACATTCATATATCTAAATCATTAAATAATTGATATTAAAATAAATATGTAGACTTAGAAAAATGGCGATTCTCTCGGGCTGTTAACTTATAGCCCCATAACAGAATGCGGATGCGCTTTATGGCGAGTTCTTTGCTAACCTCCCCACCCCGGTCCTCTCTGGGGCCCACTCCTTGCCGATACATCTATCCTTTTGTGAGTTGGGAGGTCATTTATAATGCTGAGAAATGCCCGGCCATTTGTCCCAGTCAAAATCCCAACTCACAAGGTTAATAAAATGTATCATGAGAGAGAGAGAGAGAGAGAGAGAGAAGGAAAAGAGTCTGGGTACAGGGAAAAAATTAAAGTCACGTGGTCCTGATGCACGGCACATATAAAGTCATCCCCATGCTGGGAGGTGGGGGGGAAAGGATCATCTCTGAAATATTCCTTAAGAAATTTTCAAATAAACCACCTGCTCTTCTTTTTCTTTATCAAATTCAAATAATACTTATGTATTTATATAATCACAATTGAAAAAGTGTACTTCACTATTAATCTTTACTACTTCTGAGATTTCCTTAAGCAGAAAAATTTTACTAATAAAAAAATAAAAATACATTTAAAGAGGTGAAGCTAAATAAAACATCAAAATTTATAAAATCTTGCTTTAAAATTGTCGAGTTTTTGACAGATTCTTCATAATCCTGAAGAGGACCTAAAGAAACGATCGAAACATCAAGAATTTTAGAGGGAGATTTGATAAATTTTGCTTCTATCAGTCAACTTTTGTTAAAAAATGTTTTGTTATGGGCTCTCCTAGTACTTTTAAAAAGTGAAGCGGTCTGTTTTCTGTAAAAGAATTTTTGAAAAAAAGCTCAAAATTTTTCTGGTATATTTTCACATCTCTAATTAATTAAGGGAGATAAAAATAAAAATTTTCCTTCTCTTCCATAACTTTTAGTTTATTATTATTTTAAAGGGGGGGGGGGGGATTTATCTGATTTATTATGTTAGTAAGAAGGAAAAACAATTTTCCTTATCATTGTTATTTATCTTTCTCTGTGATATCATAGAAACATAACGATGGACATTATATATTTAATATCCGTCATCAATTCTTCGGATAATCCGCTTAAAAAATAATAGATTTTCTTGTTTATTGGTCTTTGTTATGATTTTTTGGTAAACCGAGAGACAAGAAATTTTAAAAACTCCTCGACAAGTTGATTTCATGTAAAGTTGACCCTTATTTAAATATCAGGTTAAAATTAAACTAATAGTATATCAAAGGAAACTCAGAGTATGTCTAGTAACCATATCAAATAACGTTAATGAAATAAGACTAAAGTTAGCTTAGAGTAGCGTCAACATTTACAAATAATAATCTACATCTCTCCGTTTATTATTAATAGTTTATTGATATGAATTATAATATTAGTAAATTAATTTGCAACTCTACTTATTTGATATTGTTTCATGTATAATAAAAACAAAACGCACCAACTAAAGGATATCGCAGAAGTTGAACAAAAGTTGTTGCTACTCCCCAATGTCCATAGACGTGGGAAAAACTTTTGCCTCCGACTATACATTGCATTCACTCAGTTGGGTAAAATACAATCCAATCTTCGTTGCATGTGGGCTCATTGTACTGGAAATATTAATATCTACACAAGCCAGGTCCTACCTGAAATACTATAGAAATATTAATTTTCCTCTGGACCATTTCATTGATTTCTCTTTAATATTTCTATTTATCATAGCTGTTCAGGACCTACTGAACTGAGTCCACTGTCGAGTGGTAAGGGGCCCAATATGATCCAAAATTCATAATAAATAAATAAGAAGATTTTCTTGAGAAGAATTAATTTTTTCACTTCCTCTGAAAAAGGTTGTTATAGTTATTTATTTAATATACATCTGACAATAATAATTATATTTTTGGATATAGTATGATATTCTTTTTCTAATGGCATGATAACCATTTTCCTATCTCTTTTTTTATGTGAGGGGAAAGACGTCCTACGTGAAAAAATAATATTTAATGAAAGGAGGGTGGGGGGATTAGGGATTGGCCAATCCTGTTCATAATTATGGAACTATTCACAAAACTGGCTTATTTTATAGTAAGCAAGAATGTTAATAAAAAATATAATAGGAGAGTGTTTTTACATTTAAAAAAATGATGAAGAAAAATGTCGAAAATAAAAAATTCTTCAATCGAATGGCATTTGACAAAAAAAAAGCAATGAAGATATTCATAAAAGGCGGAGTTTAGAGAGGGGCAAATACTCAATACTTGGCACTCGATGTTTATTCTGAGGCCGAGAGATTATAACAGTTAACGGAGATGATAAAACACGTTACTGTTATATAGCTCATGAATTATAATTTTTTTTTATAGCCAAGGTGAGATGTGTCAGTATGAGTATAATTCAAGTAATAAGTGTTACCATTTAAAATCAAGTTTATTATAATTTTAATTAGGAAAAAAAATATTTCATGTTTTAACAGCTTTATATACAATAAATTATAATAACGAAGTCAGCAAAATTATATCGAACTTGGCATTCGCAAATTAAGAGTAAAACATAAATTTAAAACGTTACATGATTTGGATTAATTGTTTAATTATTGTTTTCAATTTGGAATTTTATATTTTTGTTATTTATTGCTTTTACTTTATTATTAATTAGGAAAAATTGACAGTTAATCTGTAGGGATTTATCCAATGTAATAATAATAAGATTAAAAATTGCAATATTTAATATAAAATTTTAAATAAGCAAATTACTAAAATTAAAATCAAAATATTTCATTCATGGCCCCGCACTTGATAAGCTGAAGTTAGAACTGGCATAATTCTGCTCCCTTTATGACAGTCTTTTCATAAGGATTTTGATCTTTGGGGCGTGATGAACTTTTCTTATTCTTGGTCGCTTCTGTAATTTCTTGAGTCTTCCCGCAGTGCGACAACAAGACCAAGACAAAAATGAACGTATCAAATATTAAATTACACCATTCTCAGTTTTTACACTCGTGTCCAAGAGGGAGAAATGCCAAAAAAAAAAAAGACATTGAGGCACCAGCGCTAAAAATTTTGTAAGGCCAGTGGCAATCTAAAATTTATATTCAACATATTCCATAGCCGCTACATATCTAATTTATATTCAAAAAAATTATATGATTTTATGGAAAAATGATCAGCGACTTCAATGAGTTTTATATATAAGGTTGAATTCTTTATTGAATTAAGAATATATTAGCAGATTTTGTATTCTTATACCAGGGCTGCTTAAATTAGTTTGTTTTGTTGCTGGTAAGTAGGCAATGACCAGCTCACTAAAGGATTTTCAATGAATTGCTCTAGAGTGGATCAGGATCATGCCTGCGCAGTGTTATAGGAATTAACATTAGGGCATGTGTGAACAGCTCTAGATGAACCCTGGAAAAATTATTCTAAGTCATTTTGGTTTCCTACCCACCATCAACCAAACAACAACGAATTTATACGCACCATGGATTTAGAAATTTAATAAAAATTTTAATGCTCATTTTGATGAATTTTTAAAAGTTTATTTAGATTTTATTCAAAGGATTCGATATAAATCTCCGGAAATCCAATGAAAATGAATCTTAAATAATTCCGCCCAGAAAAGTTATTGCAGGCATACTTTTTCAGATAATGTAGATAATAAGAATAATATTTTTATTATGCAATAGGAACAATTATTAATAAATTTTAGAATCTTTTTTCGCGATCATAAATTTGTTTACCTTAAACTCGTAAATGGAAAAAATGAGGCACTCGCGGGATTCGAACCCACGTTCTCCCGGGGTTTACGCCCCTGGGTGTTTTAACCCATGAACTAAGCACCTCTTACGAGTTTAAGATTTTCACTTGACTATATTTGGCTGATGAGTAGAAACGGAATTCGGTTCAAGCCTGCCATTCGGTAAGAATTATTAGGTTATCGGCCACCTTAAGGTTAGGCACTAAGCACAAGCCACGGTTCGACACCCGCGCGTGTCTCGTTCTTTCAATTTATGAGTATAAAATAAAAAACACTTAGGATTGCGAAAGTAATTTTCATTCAAAATCAAACACAAAATTTTATTTTTATTCTTTTTATAATCCTTATTAGTAAGAAAATTTATTAATAAAATAATATTAAGGAGTATTTTGAGTAGATGAAAAATAGAGAAAAAGATTGCTAGAAGCTTTGATTATATTCAAAATAAAAAAGCATTTTAAATTTATTTTATTTTTTTTTTCTTTTTCAAATAAAATCGGAAAAAAAATATAATGTCTATTCGCCTTTAGTAAAATTTTTTACCGAGTTTCTTTAAAATAAATGATGGGATAAAAAAAACAGAGCGTCTAAATATTCAGCACGAAAAGCGGAAGAGTGCAATTTTTTTTGTGCATTCCCTGACTCTAAAAGAATCTCCGAAATCGACTTTTGATGAAATTTGCCAGCTTTCTCTTAGTAGAGTGTAGAAAGCAAAGGGAGCCCGAGGAAAACAAATGTCTGCCCTTTGGGGTCAACGGGAACAGAAACGTTCAGATCAATCACCTAATTTTTTTATTTCCATCTTTACTTCTCTAACCTCTTAAATTCTATATCTATATAGATATTTATTCAAATGAAAATCATTTAGATATTCATTCTAGGTGAATTTAAAATAAAAAAAAGTTATTATAAATTGATTGATATCTGAAGCCAATTTAAGCAGAGGAGGGGTGTCTCTTTTGAATTTTTTAAAATTAACATAAATTCTATTAAATCAATTAACTTGATTCCATGAAGAAAAAATTTATTCAGAATTGCGAAAAGCATGTAAAACACCAAAATCAAAAAAATAAAAAACATTCTTTATAATATCCTATACTAAAATATTAATTTTAAATTTTTGAATATTTAAAATTTATTTAAAATTTCAGCTCTTCTTTAATTACCAAGCATCATGTGTTTTTGAGTTTATATATTATTTATTCTCTCATATGTTTTTTATCAAATTAATGTAGAATTTATTGTGAGACTTGGCAAGTTCTTTCTCATTTTTATTCTCTTCCGTAGTTTTTTTTTTGAAATTTATTCCTGAGCTAGATTAAGGGGGCGGGAAGTAAAAGTTATAGGGACGCTCCAAAGGGTTTTTTGAGAACATCAGACAATGCTCTTTTAATTATTTAAAAGAACATTCCTCTTGTTTCTTTATTTTATTTAATAAATATCAACTAAACTGGAAGGGGCAGATATTTTTTTAATAGCCCAAGTAAAATCCTTAATTAAGGGATGCATTTAAATCCTAAAATAAATTGACTTATTTTTTCATTTTTATTTTTATTGAACAAATTTGACAAAATATTTGTAAAAACCAAATAAGTCTTAACTCCTTTTATTAAAAAGAAAAATCCGAGTAAATAAATTGAGGTCAATCAGATTTCAAAAAAGAAAAAGAGTCGGATAATAAAGAGTACGAAAAAAATTAATATGATAATTTTTTATAAGAATGTATAATATAAAAAAAAAATTCATCAAAATTTTAAATTCGTCTTTTTTTATTTTTGTAAAATTTTTACTTTTAATCTTTATCTCATACCGCCAAAAATAGGCTGAGATTTGAACTAGGGCTGGGAATTTTGGATTTTCGCTAAAAGGAAAAAAAATTAGCCTGTTAAAAATTTTTGAAATGTTTTCCGGCCAGTTGAAAGGTTAAATGTATTTTCAAATTAGGTTGCCCAGTTAAAATTATATTCACTCAAGAAATTAGTTGACCAAATTTAATTAATTAAAGCAAAGATGTATTTTAATTAATAAAGTAATAACAAGGCAGAGTGAAAAAAGAAGCCCTTAGATGCCAAAAGCCGGAAGGAGACGTTTCGGAAAAAATTTATTGGTCCCTTTTCAGTCACTTATTGGCTATTTGTGGCAAGGCCCATTTGTCATGATGTAACAATGTATGTATACATATATTCTATTTCTTTTTGGTGAGTATCGTGTGGTGATATGCGTGTTGATATACTATAATATAATACTACTTCTACTA